>JAJONR010001910.1:0-97548 GCA_029582245.1 Solanum etuberosum | reverse complement strand
CGTTCGTATATCATCTCCGACCCAAAAACCATCCCTTTTAACCCATTAGCAAAGCCCTAATTTATTGCAAACTTCTCCATTTCCATCAAAAGAAACTTTTTTCATAGATATGCCCTTGTAGACGTTAGTTGGTTTTCTAGAAATAACCAACTCATTTTTTCTTTCTTTAAATGACAAATGGAATTGCCACGTCCCTTTTAAATTACCACATGGCATTTATATTAAAAATAAATAAATCAATACACCTCTTTTAAATAGCCTATCTGACCCGGGTATCAACCCCTTTAACCCGTTCGTATATCATCTCCGACCCAAAAACCATCCCTTTTAACCCATTAGCAAAGCCCTAATTTATTGCAAACTTCTCCATTTCCATCAAAAGAAACTTTTTTCATAGATATGCCCTTGTAGACGTTAGTTGGTTTTCTAGAAATAACCAACTCATTTTTTCTTTCTTTAAATGACAAATGGAATTGCCACGTCCCTTTTAAATTACCACATGGCATTTATATTAAAAATAAATAAATCAATACACCTCTTTTAAATAGCCTATCTGACCCGGGTATCAACCCCTTTAACCCGTTCGTATATCATCTCCGACCCAAAAACCATCCCTTTTAACCCATTAGCAAAGCCCTAATTTATTGCAAACTTCTCCATTTCCATCAAAAGAAACTTGCGGCGCTAGGGTTCGTGAGAAGATTTACAGCTAGAAGGTAAGCCTTCTATATTCAGTAAATTATATAAGCTTTGTTTTCCTGAAGGTACTGATTTATTCTCATATATTCGATTTTGTTACATTTTCCAGTTAGGTTAGGGTTATCTAAATAAAGTCGACCTCGTGAGGAATGTGTTGTATTTGATTTGTGTCTATCAAAATCACATGAAATGTATTGTTTAATGATAAATGATGTACTTTTTATTCCTTTATAAGCTTTGTTTTGTTTGTCTTTTGGTGGTCTCGAGATGACGTTTGTGTTTTAGGGTTTAGTTTATTACATTTTTGTAGCTTTTAATGTGTTTGGTTTGATGTGGTCCCTCTAATTTTACTGTTTCTTTCATGTATTTTTGAAGGATGATTGATGAAGTTGAAATTGTGTTCAACTACGAGGGTAGTTGGGTCATTTCACCTCAGTTGATTTACACTAAGAAATTGGTGCACTCTTGACTTAAATTTGACCCTGAATTATTTGAGTCATATAGATATATGTGATGAGTTTACTTCCAAGCTAGGGCTTTCTCAGGTTAAGCAATTGACAGTCACTAGGCCATCTGGTAAGTATTATATAGCAGATGGGGATGATGGAATTGGGGCCATCCTTAGCCTATTGTGTGAGAAATTTAAAGTCACCAACTTCTTTATTGTGGAGGAGGGTGAGCTCATAGTCATTGCTCAACATATCACACAATATTTTGAATCGTGTTTTGCAGATGTTGAGGTTGGTACAGATTGTGAATACAGTGTTGGTTCTGATTGTAAATGGGATCTTTCTGAGGGTGGTGAAGAGTAGTAGGTGACAGGTTGGAAAAGATCACGGAACTGTAAGTTGGTATGACATTTAAGGACATGAAAGAAGGTAGAAAGGTTCGGAATTATTATGCATTAGCTAACAAAGGGGATTTGTGTATAATCAAGGGTGATACAAAAGAGAACTAGGCATGGTTGTGATGAGGGGTGTCCCTTTAGGTGTTTGATTTCAAGAGATGGCAAAACTGAAGGGTTTAAGATAAAGACTTTCATCAATAAACACACATGTGAGGAGGACTTTTTTAATCCTAGAGCTGATTCAACCACTTTAGCTCAATACTTCAAAAACAAGCTTCAAAATAACCTCAAGTACAAGGTAAAAGATATGAGAGGAGAGCTTGAAAATGATCTTAAATTGAATGTGTCTCAATCCAAACTTAAAAGGGCTAAGAGTGTGGCTCTTGAGAAGTTGGGGGGTAGTTTTATAGATGACTACAACACGTTTGAGGCCTATGCACAAGAGATTAAACAATCCAATCCTGGAAGTGATGCTTTGATAAATATCTCCAAGCATGCCCTAGCTGAAGGAAAAAGAAAAAAAAAAATTTGAGGATGTACTTGTGTTTTGATGCTCTAAAAAAAGGCTGGAAATCTTGTTTGAGGCCACTGATTGGACTTGATGGTACATTCTTGAAAGGTAGATGTAAGGGCATGTTGTTGGTTGCACTAGGACAAGATTCTATGAACAGTTTCTATCCACTAGAATGGGTAATAGTGGACACAGAAACAAGCAGGACATGGTGTTGGTTCATTGAGCTACTGAAGGGGTCTTTGGACCTTAAAGATGGTGCAGGAATCACATTCATTTCAGATATGCAAAAAATATGATTCTCCATTTTTACTTTCTGTTTTTTACTATCAAATTCTCATATTTTAATTTCATGTTCTCATTTGCTTTGTTTCATTGTTATAGGGACTATTAGATGTTGTTAGCAAAGTGTTGCCTGAAGCTCAGCATAGATATTGTGTGAGACATATTGAAAGTAACTGGTGCAAAAAATGGAGGAGTGGTCAAATGAGGAAACTTATGTGGCGGTGTACTTGGATTTCATATGATGAAGAGTTCAAGGACCAGTTAAATAAGTTGGAGAAATTATCAAAAGATGGTGCAACGAATTTGGTGAAATATCCAACAAAGGCATGATGTAGAGATTATTTTGATACTCAATGTAAGAACATGATGGTTGATAACAATTTCAATGAGTCATTCAATGCATGGATCCTTGAGGCTAGAGGAAAGCCAATAATCTTGATGGTAGAAGACATAAGAGTACAAGTGATGAGACTGCTAGGAAAAAATGAAAAAAAAATGAGGACTTGGGTTACTGATTTTAGTCCAGAATGCATGAAGTTCTATATTGACTTCAGAGCCATAGAACATGGTGGTAAGGTGTGGAGATTGGGGCTATGAAGTGTTTGATGGAGAAGATAAACACACTGTCAATCTAGAGCAAAAAAAAAACGCACTTGCAGAATTTTGGATTTATCAGGTATTCCCTACCCTCATTCCATCAAAGCATTAACGCACAAAAAAGTAGATCCCATAACTGAAATACATCGGTAGTATAGCAAGGAGGCTTACATGCTAACCTATAAAAACAAGATGCAACCTATAAGAGGTCAGAAGTTTTGGAAGGTTGATCCTTCAAGTGCAATGTTGCCTCATAATATTGTGAAACAAGTGGGTAGACCTAAAATGAAGAGGAATAGAGAACCAGATGAAGCAAGAAAAAGAAAAGGTGAGTGGTCTCAGTCTAGAAAGGGCACTCAAATGACATGTAGTAACTGTGATGAACCAAACCACAATGTAAGGGGTTGTTACAAGGTAAGCAACAAAATACTTATTGACAATATTTCTTGTTTTTTCTTGTATGCTAATTAACAATATGCTTAATGATAACAATTTTTTTATATGAAAAGTGTACTGAAAATAATGCACATTCAAGGAAAGGAAAAAGAGAAATGTCTGACAGTGAATATGAGATCAAAGCTGGTACGCAAGATTCTACTTTTCGATCACAAACTGCAACATAAGAGTTTGAACCATATGGTCCTGATGTTGAAAATGAAGAAGACTCACATCTAAGACCAATGGTGATTTTTGAATCAGAGTTCAGGGCTGAGAAGTTGAAGACAGGAACTGTTCCAACTGGTACAAGAAAAATTCAATTTGCTGGAGATTACACTGGTGCCTCAGTGCTAACTAATCTACCTTATTCTCCAGTCAAAAAAACATGAAAGGGCGAAGAAGCTGTCTCTGCTGGACATGTGCAGATGGAGGGAAAAAAGAAAAGAATCAAGATGATGGGGTTAAGGGGAGAGGACAACCTGCACCCAATGATGATTCCTCGTAATTTATTTTCTATGGTAATTTTTGTGTTAATGCTCATGGTTAACCACAGTTGGTTGACAAACAATATAGCTAACAGTAATTTTTTGGGGCTAGTTCATGAGGATTAAGTTAGGTGAAACTTTCATATGCCTTCGTAGAATGGCATTAACGACATCTTCTTTTGGTTGTATTTATCTTATTTATCTTTTTTAATTTATGTGGATTTAATTTATGACACTATTGCAGTATTATTGATATTTTCAAATTATCTATACAATATGTGTCGTGCCTCTTAAGTAATACAGGTTACAAGGCCTAAAGTAATACAGTAAGAATGTAGATTCCAAACTGTAGTTTATCTTCAAGAAATCAGGTGGCTTGAAGTTCTAAATTTGTGCCTATTTTTTTTACTTTGATTTGGTAAGGTAACAAAGTAGCACAAATGTTGTACCAACAAAGTTATCCAATTGAAATTGAATTATTAAATATGTTCGATACAACATTACAATTGTTGTTATATTGAAATTAACAGATCATATAAATCAAAATATCTACTAGAATTCAAAAGTCATGAACCACATCATACATGTTTAACGTTTTCTAAGTTGAAGAGTACAAAATACACATGACAAAAGGTTAGAAATTCCTATTCCATCACCCAAAATGTGATGAATGCTGCAAAACACCACCACAACATAACTATCACAATCCACATTCTATAAACTTTTTTCTTAGATTTTTGAATCCCATCATTATTATCCACCAAAGACTTATCGACAACAACCTCTTCATTATCGACAACAACCTCCTCACTCTTGAAAACAGTAATTTCATCTAGACGTTCACAATTTTCTTCAATATCAGATGCCAAATACTTTTCAAGATCACCATCCTCGTCTCCAAAGCTTTCTTTTCACGATGAAGATTATCGTTTTCCTTCTTTAAATTGTGAATGAAATTTGCAGCTCTAGGATGGAGCGGATCATCAACCTATTTCCAATAATCACATTTATAACCCTGCACAATTATGAACTTGAAATCAACAATGGCCAAAAATTTAAAAATTAATGAAATTGTATGATAAATTTACATTGGGCTTAGAACACTTATAAAAGCGTCTTCCAGCATTCGTTTTAGTGAAAGCCGTGAAAATCCTCGTTGCAATACCACATTGATAGTTCATCATCGACCGACTTGAAACACTCGAGCCCTCACTCATTTTTTTAAAACTTGAATGGTGGAAGATGACTAGAACACTCTTTTTATTGTCGTGCGAGCTTCTTGAAATGAAATTGATGGGGGTAATGAGGGCTCTCAAGAACCCTAGCGCCACGATTTTGATGGTAATGAAGAAGGGCTTTGATTTACGAACGGGTTAAAGGGGTTGATACCCGGATCGGATAGGTTATTTAAATGAGTTGTATTAATTTATTTATTTATAATATAAATGTCATGTTGTAATTTAATAGGGACATGGCAATTCCATTTGTCATTTAAAGAAAGGAAAAATGAGCTGGTTATTTCCAGCAAACCAACTAACATCTACAAGGGCATATCTATGCGAAAAGTTGGACGGCGAGAGCGCGAGTGAGCCAAACTTCAAACAGGGGGTATATCAAGACATTTTTGAATAGTTTAGGGGGCATAGTTGACCCTTTTCCCAAAATATAATAATTTAAAAGTTCATTTTTCAAATATATTTTCAATTTTAAATTTTTATTTTTTAACCCCGCCCCTACCCCCACTCCCCAAATTAATTTCAAAGTTTGTTCTAGAAAAATATTTAAAAATTTTATTTTCTTACCCAACCCTCCTACCAGCCTCCCACCCACCCCCTCCATACAAAAAATAATTCAAAAGCTTGTTTTTGAAAAATATTTTCAAATTTTAAAAAAAAAATTTACCCCACCCTGACCCACTCCACCCCCCCTCCCCCAAAAAAAAAAGTTTGTGTTGAAAAATATTTTTAAAATTTTATTTGTTTACCCCACCCTACCCCGAGCCCCTACCCCCTAAAAAATTAAAAAATTGTTTCTGAAAAATATTTTCAAATTCTTAAAATAATATGTTTTTACCCCCTTACCTCGACCCCTTACTAGCCCCCCACCACCACCAAATCACACAAAATATTTGATTTGAAAGTCGAATCTTGGGTCTCGCATCGATTGTTGTTGTGGGGATCAGATCTTGATTTGGAAGTCGGATCTTGATTCGAGTGTCGAAACTTGGATTGATGGATCGTAATCAAGTTCGAGCGTCGTGGTCAGGTCATGGGTTGGATATTCAATCCCAATTCGAATGTCGGGTCTCGGGTCAAAAGTCAGGGTTATCAAATCTCAGGGTCGAATGTCAAATCTATCGTCAAGGTTGTGTCCTAGTTCACGTTTCGGGATCATGTGCTAGATCGATCATCGAAGTTGATTTCCGGGTCAAAAATTATTTTCTACTCTCTAGTAAAAAATAAAATATATTTTCTTTAAAATGTTTTTCATTCACGAACCTAACACTAAAACTCACCAACCAAACATGAAAAAATAAA
This sequence comes from Solanum etuberosum, assembly GCA_029582245.1. NCBI lineage: Eukaryota > Viridiplantae > Streptophyta > Magnoliopsida > Solanales > Solanaceae > Solanum > Solanum etuberosum. The sequence continues at coordinate 91,149 of JAJONR010001910.1, read as the reverse complement.
TCAGAAATCCACTTAGCTTCCAACAAAACAATTTCCTTCATATTAAAGACACCCCAAATCTTATATCTAACACCGCAAATCTTATATCTAAACACTTTAGAGATTATGCAGATGAAATTGATAAAGTACTAATAATTTTTTATTAAGCTTCAAACCGGAGATGCTGCTTTCGGAGGAATCTTTGGAAATGATCAAGGCAAGTGGTTCATGGGATATTGATATAAAATGAAGCCTACTTCAAGCCTCATGACATAACTATGCAGTGGGATATTGAAATAAAATGAAGCCTACTTCAAGTCTCATGACATAACTATGCAAGCATCATAGAAGGGTTGAAATTAGCAAAGGAAATGAGATGTAAAGATCTGAAAGTAGTGGATACAAATGAATGGCTCACCAACAATGTAGAACAAAACTCAACTTGTACATACACAGTAAGAGATTCCTTTATCCTCGTTTCACAAATTTTGTTCGGCTGTTATATATATTTTGTAAATAAAACTGGCATGGTAAAACGTTCAGCATATAAGGCACAGGTTAAACTGAGGAAAGGTAAACCAAAAGGCCGCTATCAAGCATTATAGACTCAACAAGTACAATAAATTTGGAACCAATGACCAGTTTGGCATTTTTTGGTCCTAAATTGAAATTTATGATATGCTACAGGTGAAGTAACACAGTTATCCCCATCTTGCTAATGTTTCAACCTATCAATTGCAACTTAAACAAACTTTCCACAAAAGCCGATGCCTGATTTATAGAATATCTACAATTAAGAAAAAACAAACAAGTCTCCAAATTTTGAACCACCCCCTGCAGTTAGTCATAGCAGATGCTCCACGGCACGAAACAGTCCATCAATTCTGCAAGCAACCAATAGTAATATAAGGATTGAGGATAATCATAATGTTTCCTTATGATTTTCTTTTTCTAAAAACACAAGTACGATTTTGAATAAAAATCCTTTCTGGTTTGCTTTCTTTTTATTTCCTTTTTTTTTATCCTCTTCCAGATAAAGAACGAACAAGAGCTCTTTTACCTTGGAAAATCATACAATTACCTCATGGGGAGTTGGCCGCACCCACGAATGAGAGGATAAGTTGTACAAACAAACTACATTTACTTGTATAAAATAGCAATAGGCCACTCTAAAAATTGCACAAGGTGCTAAAACAAGAATACCCTGGCCCCTCATTTTTAAAACTGCTCATCATCTTCTATCACCACAAACTATTTTGTCTTTTCTTTCAAAGCTCTAAAAGTTTGACACAACACTAGCTTCAGTGTTGCATGAGTCTTCATGCATGTTAAGTAACCACTTAGGAGTACTGATCCCTCTGACACATATTTAAAGGGCACCCTCTCCCTGGTTGATTAACGGACTAATATTTTATCATGCCAAACAAAAAATTGCATATATAAACAACCCATCATCATACCATTGCTGATTCTTCCTGAACTCAGTAAGAACTGGGTATATGTTCTCAAAGGCAGTATATGTCTCATCTCTAACCTGAAATACAATAAAATCCCTAGTAAGATAAAATGGTAAATCACCAGCATAACATACAGAAATTTAGTGAAGAATCTTTAACAGGCAGATACTATTGTATTACCTTGGCTCCTGTGATGACAATTTTCCCAGAAACAAAAATAAGCAGCACTATTTTTGGTTGTTTCATGCGATATATTAATCCAGGAAATAGTTCTGGCTCGTACTGTACAAAGAAAATGAAAGATGATAAATACAAGGAAGAATATTAACAATCAAGTCAACATACTGGTTTTATCTGTCAGAAATCCCACTAAACAGTTCTTTTGATTTTCTATTTACGACGTCCTGATTCGAATGAACATATCAAGGTACTGAAGCTCAAGCATCCCCACCTGGACCAATCACTTGGAACTATGTACCAGTTGCATTTCTAGTCAGAAATAAGGGTAGGAATCATTTTAAATTACAAATCATAAATGAAGCACGCAGGATTGGTTATACAATCATACCACTCCTATTATGGAACAGAGCTTAACCCTACAAAACAATTATTCAATTAAATTTAGTACATGCTAACAATATTGCAAAAGGGTGGGGTGGACTGGGGGGAATCAAAATGTCAAAAGAAAGATGCCTACAAGATTCTTACATAAGGCTGATACGATGGGGTATGAAGCAGATGACCATGAGAGACACTAAGAACTGCATGATTTGGCAAGAGTAGTTTGACCACAAAGGATGAAGGGAAGCATGTGTGTACCGAAAGGCTAGAGTTGAGGCACCAGATTTTATTTATCTTCTCGTATTTCATACTTTTTCTCACCCCGCGCCCCCTTAGCCCACCAAGGTGGCAAGGAGGGAGATATTCAATTAGCGACAAGGTCATACAACCAGGAAGGTTGTAAACTTTTGATAGGTAACAAGTACTAACAGACTGCATGACAAGAAGATACAAAAAGCATGCCGACAAGTTCTTTGCCAGACACTGGGGACACAGACATCACAATCTAAGTTGAGCCTTTATCCATCTATATCAAATTCAGTTATATAACTGGTTCCTCTATAACTGAGTGATAATACGCATACCAAATTTTGTAAAATTAAATTGACCGACATAATTATATTTTAGGAAAAACATATTATAGTAGGTACGAGGAGAGGTAGACCAAAGAAATACTAGAAGAGATGATTAGACAGGACATGACTCAAATTCAGGTTACCGAGGACATGACCTTAGATAGGAGGGTGTGGAGTACGCATATCAGGGTAGAAGGTTAGTAGTTAGTGGAGTGTTCTCTTGCTTTTCGAGGGTTTAGGCGTGTTGGTGTTTGTCGGCATACTAGCTGTAACATTGTAGTTCTTGCTTTTGATATCTATCATAGTCTGTTGTGTTTTGTGTTTCGATTGTCGCACTATTTTGTTGTTCTTATTCCTTTCTTGCAGGATTTGCACTGCTTCCCTTGTTCATTGCTATGTTTTGTCCCTCACTATTTTCTTACTCTTTGTACTTGGACTTGCTACACTTGAACCGAGGGTCTTTCGGAAACAGCCTCTCTACCTCCATGAGGTAGTGGTAAGGTCTGCGTATACTCTACCTTCCCATACCCCACTTGTGGGAATTTCACTGAGTATGTTGTTGTTTTTGTTGTAGATTATAGTAGTAATTGAAATAGTGATAAGGAACATCGAATCATGGTTTAAGTTTGAAGTGTTAATAAATATAAATAGTAGAAGGTCTGAAGTTCTATAGTGTGTTTAATATTTCAGACCAGTCAAAACAGGAGATGTCAATTGGATAGGTGGATTATTTATGACCAAGATATTTTGTCACTTTAATTCAGCACCATTTGCAGTTAATCCAAAGTTTAACGAAAACCATGACCCAGTTTTTTCTCTGATTAATGGTCCAACCACTTTGAGGAAAAGATTTACATTTTCACGCTTACTTATTCGGTGCTACCAAAAGCTTCTGTTAACCATGCATAAGGTACCAGAGCCTACAAAGTTGTGTGTATTCCTAATAGCCATCATTTCCAAGACAATTGACATAAAGGAAAACAGGTCAACAATATCTAATATCTAAAACCAACAATAAATCAATTTTGGAATTTTATCTGTTACTAATGAAGACTAATAAATAGGAAGACATAATGAGGAAAAAGGTAAATATTACCTCCAACAGTATAATTCAAAAGGAATGATATCTTCAAATTTTAAAATTTGTTCTGATATACATACAATTACAGGATTATACATACCAAGACAGAATAGAAAGAAGGCAAATAAATGCTGAATTTTGTTGGCCAGTAGTGTAATCGAATAATCAAAATTCCATGAAGGGCTTACAGGTACAACAGCCATCGCAATTACCATATAAAATTATGCACACTGATATATGTCAATACTTACACTTGAGAAAGCACCGTGGGCATATGCAAGGCCTTCAAGTCGAATAGGAAATTTAACATCACAAGAACCAACTATATTCTGGATCTTAAAATCCTGCAATGGAGCAAAATCAGTATAAATAACTTAAACATATAGCAGAAACAACAAAAAGAACAAAATTACAGACTAGGGATTGTTTGGAAACAAGTGTTCCTTTATTTGTGCATTGCTTCCACAATACTAGAACCAAAGAAGAAAGGAATGTCTAAAAGAGTTCTAAATCATTTTGAAGCATTTCAAAACAAGTGCTAATTCTTGAAATAAAAGAAATATTTCTTAGCCGCTTCCAGAACATTGCAAAATGAGTACTGCATGCTTTCAATCACATCCCCGCACAGAAGCAGCCAGAGGGTTTCTTCTGCACAACTTGTTGATCGAGGTAGTGAGTTTACTTTTTCCCTTGATTCTAGGGAATACAAAGCACCAGAGCAGTTGCATCGATCACCTCCTCCGGGCTCAAAGCAGTATTCTGATTTGTCTTTTGTGCTGGAATCCTAAATATACTTGAAAGTACTCTTATTTATTTATGCGGGACTCAAGTGAAAATAGGTACCAGCATTGAACGGATGGATCCAGATATAGTGGAATATATCCATTAGGTGTACTTCTGAAGTAGAACGTTAGAAAAGAGTTCGCACTCATGGAAAAAACATTTAAAACTGTAAAGAATGTAGTAATAAGGATGGGAACATAAAAAGTTCTTTTCTTCTCTTTCCATTTTTTTTGCTGAAGAGGCAGTTTTCTTCTACCCATTTGTTATTTTCTTTTCACATTCAGGATGAGGGAAGGGGAATAGGGGATGTGCCAATATCTGCCTATAAAATGTCAAGAAACTGAATAACTGAGCAATGGTGGTTACCTTAAACTTGGCTGGAAAACCAAGCTTTTGAATGATTCTAGCATACTGAAAAAGATTAGGAGAACATCAAAATAAGAAAGATAAGTACTTGAAAAATAAAAAGAAATTTGAGAACTTGACAATTTCTTAAAATAACTACTACTCCCTCCGTTTTATTTTACTTGGCCCCTCTATAAAATATAGATTGTTCTTTTTACTTGTTCATTTTAGCAAATCAAGAGAGTTTTACTACTTCTTTCCCATACTACCCTTAGTATTAAATAACTACATAAAGTAATAATAGTCAAATTTAGAGTTCCATTTTCCGGTTTGCTTGTGTGATTTGCAAAGTATCACTAATAAGATTAGTTTAATAAAATACACCCCTAACAAAAGTTTTCTTAAGGGTTGTGCTAAGACAGCATGGGTCAAGTAATATGAAATGGAGGGAATATAAGACATTAAAAGCTTGTTGAACAGTCTGGACCTTTTCAAGAAATATATTAGACTGATCCTTAATCCAAATTAGAATTATCTGATTCATCGAACATAGATTAGGATCTGGTGATTCATCACAAAGGATACAATACTAGCTATTAACTAGTACATACTTTCCGGGCTGCCAACTTTGACTGTTGTTCACTTTTGGCTCCAGTACAAACCTGAGACAGATAAACTAACAATTAAAAAGCAGATAACAAAATGAATATTTACGAACAATGAGAAGTTCATTATAACAAGGTTATGTAAGAAGTTTCCAGAATTATTCAAATTAATCAACAACTTGATCAGCAACAATGCCAATACTTGCTTAAACCAAACCCATCAAAAGCCGTTTAGAACATACCATTTTCCCAGAAGCGAAAATTAATGCTGTAGTTTTTGGTTCTCTAATTCTCATGATCACTGCAGCAAAACGCTGAAAGCACAACAAATTGTTAAAGTAATATATACTTCCATTCTCAATTGCTTGACAAAGAAACACTGCTGATACAACATACAAATATTCACAAATAGTCTGTTTCAGCAATCCTACTAGAATACAGTGATGAAACAAGTTAAGAAGTATAACTTTAGAAACAAAATATAAACGATTGCTACTTAGTTGCTTTATACACAAATTTATGTGTCAAAGTAAATGTTTTATCTACCTTCTATTAATGATAGAATACCTACTTTTAATGATTCATGAATTACTTTGTATGAAACTGCTGCAATTCTATTAATTTGTCAAACCTTAAAAAGGAACATCAAATATATCGTTTCAGAGCCTTACCCAAATTTTCATAAACAAGCAGGTAAAAAAACTAACACAGGAGACATAATTAAGTAGATATCCAGTAACAATACTGACCAATTCCTAGCTAACATGGTTCCAGTTGGTAAGTAATTAAGAGAACTTATTTTGGATAAGTGAAAGAGATAGCTCACATTGAAGGCTAGGTGACCAACTGATAAGACTTAATAATTAACTGCGTTGTTAAGTGCCAAAAAGAATCAAACTGGGACTTGTGGTATGCAGACCATAGTTGTGGAAACAAAAAATGGATGCAAGCCACAAAAAGAGAAATCAAATAAATGGAAAAGATGGGCCGATAATGGATGCAAGACACAAAGGCCCAGAATACTGACTTTTGGTAAAAGATCGAGCACCAGCCTTTTATCAAAATTCAAGTTGGATTATGATCTGCCGTGCCACTTACAGACCAAGTTCAATAATTCAACATTGCATGGCCATATACATGCATGTACAAATATATTAAAACCGATGACAAGTTATGCTCAAACCCAAGCTCAGCAAGCTGATTATCCATGTGTGTGTACATATAAATAAGACGCGTAGCTGTTCTTTTGGGCATTATGCAGAAAATGGAGAACAAAGTACCATTTCTCAGAGCATTTTTGTACTCTCAAATACAATGAGAATGGTAGGTACATCAGTTTCATTGCCTTACCAGGTCAAAAGAATCTATTATTATCACACCGGAAAGTACACACGGAGGTGGGTGGGCAAACATAGCCCACAAAATAGCAAGATATATTTACGAACCAGAAAGGGAGAAGCAGCCTCAAACGATCACTGCGAGCAAACTAGAGATGTCCTTCAAAGAGGCTGCAATACTAATAGATGGGAAACAGCAGCTTCAAAGAAGACGAAGATTCAAATAAATGATGTCAGCATTGAAATGACTGAAGACATGACAGCATTAGAAAAACATCTTCTGGGAAGATGCTTAGTTGGTTAGTTCCAATCACAGGAACCTCCAACCCTGAACGATGCAAGCGGAGATGAGCAAACAGCTCATGGAAATCAGCTGTGAGCGTCAATGTTCATGAGATGAATGACGGACTCTTTCTCTTCGAGTTAACATCAACGAAAAGTGCAGAACATGTGCTCAATGGGGTCCGGGAGTGGAGGAAGACGAGAATAGTGCTGGAATGGTGGAAACCCACTTCAGGTTGCTGGCCGGCGGAAATAAATAGAGACTGGGTATGGGTCAGAATTCTAGTGCTCCCACTAAATTTGTGGTCTCAAGAGATTCTCAAACAGATCGAGGATCAGTGTGGTGGATTCATAGAGACAGAGGAGGAAGCAATGCTGAAAAATCATCTACAATGGGCTCGTATCAAATTTAAAGGAGATGGCAAACTAGTTCTGACGGAGATAGAGGTAACCAACGATGGACTTGTGTACAATTCCAATATGGGTGGAGGCACCTGTCACTATCAGGGCTGCCAGGGAGAAGAAAGAAGAATTAGGTCGAGGACCTAGGATAATATGATACAGCAGTCTAAGATGGGACAGATACCCAATGTGGTGAAAGTCTTGGGAATCCACGAGGACAGTCACCTGGGTACATCAGAGGAAGGGAAGATTTTAAATTTAAAGACACATGGAAGACAATTAAAAGAAAAGGGCCATTTATGGGCTCTAGCAGGGCGAATTGGAAAAGTCTCAGAAGTGGGCTTTAATTTAAATAGCCCAATAACTTTAACTACCAGAATCCAATAAAAAGGCCCAACGGGAGGACATTACCATGGAAATTGAAATTCAAGCAAATATTGCCAAGTCCCAAATAATCAACAGCTACAAGAAGTCGCAGGCTACCCAGATTACATCGGAAAGATCAAGCTCGCGGTTCGAACAATTCCCAATGCCCCCAGACCCGACAGAAACAGTGCAAGCAAGTGGAAGCGAGTTGGTTTCTATGCGATCAGAAGAGCAATTTCAGATTGTGAAGCGAATTGAGGATGAAGCAGTGCCGATAAACATGAAGATGCCAACTGAAGGCAATGATCAGGAATTGAACACTTCTGAATGGGTCCAACAACACATCACCAAATTAAGTGCAGAGCTTGGTGTTGACTTCAAAGATTGTGAGGAGAAAGCGACAGAGTTGTTCAAAAAAATTGATAGCAATAAGCAGCAGAATGGTGAAACACAAGTGACAGCTAAAAAGAAGGGGTCCAACAAGCTAAGGAGTTTAGAAATAGACAACAAATTTTGGAGCTATGGGTCTAGAAGCAAGGGGGGATATCTAACAATCTAAGATCAATGAATTTGAAAATTGTTTCCAGGAATGTGAGGGGGTTGAATTGTGGGAGGAAGAGAGGGCTGGTTAGAAATATCCTTAGAACTTGGAAGGCAGATATTGTCTGACTTCAAGAAACTAAGGAAAGGGGGGACATAGCAGAGCTAGTGAAAGAAGTGTGGGGGAATAGGTGGGTCAAGTTTGTTCAACTGGAGGCTAGTGGAACTAGGGGAGGAATTATCATTATGTGGGATAAGAGGGATTGGGAAGGAGTGGTTAGTAGTGTTGGCATGTACTCAGTGCCTTGCAGTTTTACTGGGGAAAAAAAACAAGTGCTTGATTGGCATTTAACAGGGGTTTATGCTCCGAATGGGGGAGTTAGGGGCGGCTAGGGGTCTAATGACAGGACCTTGGGTTCTGTGTGGTGACTTCAACACAACCAGACACCCCTCAGAGAAGAAGAATTGCCACGGAATCAGTAAAGCAATGACTGATTTGTCAAAGTTCATAGAAGACATGGAGCCTATGGATTTGGATCTAAAAGGGATTTGGATCTAAAAGGGGGCAAGTATACTTGGAGAAAAGGGGATAGGCATGATACAACTGCTATACTGGATAGGATTCTTATCTCAGAGGATCTAGAGCTGTTTCAAGAACATAAAACAAAGTTTGCTTCAGAAAGTAACTTCAGACCACTCCCCTGTTATGCTACAATGTGGGGACTGGGAAAAGTCCAAATCCTATGTCAAATTTGAGAACTGGTGGTTGTAGACCGAGGGTTTCAAAGAGAAGACTAAGAATTGGTGGGATTCTTTCAATAGTACTGGCAATCCAGATTTTGTAGTTATGACAAAGATGAAAGCTTTGAAGGCAAAACTCAAGGAATGGGACAAGTCTGTGCAGGAGAACTTAGGAATACAAAAACAAAGTGTGTTGACACAACTAGCAGCTTTAGATGGAATTTAGGAGCACAGAGCGTTACATGAGGAAGAAATAGCATTCAGATTGAGTCTCACCAATGAATTTGAAGAGATTGCTAGGAAAGAGGAGATCGCTTGGAGACAAAGGTCGAGGGCCATATGGTTAAAAGAGGGGGATAGAAACACCAGTTTCTTTCATAAAACTGTAAATGCACACAGAAGGTTCTTATGTATTTTTAATTATAAATAGAGCAACCTCCACATACATACATATGTACTAGATGCAAAGCTTCGTGCCAACACGGGCCCAACAAAATCATACTAAATGTGGTCTTATGTACTTTTTCTGCCTCAATTTATGTGACAGATTTTTCTTTTTAGTTCTCCCAAAAAATGACACATTTTCTTATTTGACAAATGTTTGATAATGTTATCACATTTTGTCCATGTTGGGTCCTACTTATTTGGGGGGAAAAAATCTTTTATTGATGTAAAGCACCTTTAAAGCATAGACATTGAAATTCCAAAAACACCCTCGGTATGAAGTAGGCACGTCACCGAAGAGGCATTTTTTGTAAAAAAATAATTATTGTATATATATCATTATAAAATTTGTGTATATAACTTATTGGTTTGTTTTGATTTTTATTCAGTTTGTTTTAAAAAAAAAAAACAAATATTATCGAATATTTAAAACTTAAATCCAAACCAAAACCAAATAAAAATCTGTTTATTTAATCGATTTTAACCAAACCATGAACACCAGTAGATATAAGAATACAAGATGAGCATGACAAAAGTGGATACCAAAACCACAAGCAAGTTTTCACAGTTAAATATAATCACCTAGCTAGTAGCCATGTAACCAAATAAATAAGTCAGCCAATGAATGAAATAGTTAAATGGACCCACAGCCTCATAAAAGTCGTACATTTTTTCAACTAAAAGGACGGAACTGCCCTCATGAGTCATGCTGAAGCACACATGTCGACAAAGACCAGTGTGCTTCTAGCCTATTTTACTATACAAAATATATATATAGAATGATTCCTATAATAAAATAGAATGGCAAAAAGACATTCTGCCTGTCTCGGCTTCCACAAGAAAAAGTCTTTCATGTTTTTATGTAGGAAAGAATGAAAAGAGATTAAGGCCTTAATCTCACTCAAGTTAGTTGATGATTGAGCTGAATGATTTACCAGCAGTAATTTAATTTTAACATATCGAGATGACCTCAGGACTTAGTTTTTGAGCCAGGAGAACTAGAGCACGAGCCTCGGTACTAGTTGTGACCAAACATTCAAAAAGTAAGACCACTTTGTTCATAGGTCCTTAATTATGGTCATTGTTACTCCCTTTACACTCCTTTTTGTGAGCATTAGCAATATGAGACAATAAAATTCATTCACAAACTTAGGCTTTGTTTTTATAAACACAGTGTCCGGGCCAATGTGCACGAACCTAAACTCATTCCATGGGGTACTGTTCACCAAGGCTTGAACACATGGGAAGAAATCACACGCTTAGACATTAAAAACAAATCATTTGGAGTGGAATCCTTATATAAAAGCGTCATTTGGGAAACCACTAAAGGGAGAAAATTGACTCATGAGTTATTGTCAGGAAAAATAGTCACATGCTCAAATAAACATTTAGTTCCGCGGGAAGCTTCTATTATCTCCCAACATTCAGAACCACGAAAGCAACAACACTCTGTTTGTTTTGTACTCTTCAAATTCATGAAGTTCAATACAAATCAATTGAAAGCAACAGGTAAGCAAAAATAGCAAATCTCTTACAGTCTCATAAGAAGATCTAATAGTACATAGCCCTGTTCACATATTAGATAAAACACATCCTGAATGTGCATTCAGAGGATCTAGTATCTTATCAGTATCACCAACTACAACAACAACTACAACACAGAAATATACCTTCGGATTGTACTCTGCATTTCGAGCTTGAAGTGCAATAGCTTTCAGGTCCAACTTGCAGTCCAAATTAACCGTTGAGACAATATTCCTAGCAGTTAAAAAGAATGACAGATGCATATATCACTTAGTGAAAAATATACTTTTAAAAAACACGCTACTACCGCTTGCACCAATCAACCTAACATATTAGAAGTAATTATATCACTCATTGAACTTGTGTAAACAGAAATGACAAGTATGTTTAGGTGAAAAGAAAGCATACAAAGAAAAATTGCTAGGTAATAGTGGAAGAGGATTATTGACTAATTACATATTTCCACGTCTTTTAATGTTCTAAACCTATTTGACAAGACCCAAATATTTGGGATCTCAAAGTTCTTAACAGAAGTTACTGCCGGTTTGGATAGACTTATATCAAGTTCATTTAAGCCAAATAGCTTTTAAGCACTTTGGTAGTATTAGAAGGTAAAACAAAAAGGTGCTTTTAAGGCTTAAGCACTTGTTTTTAAGACAAAAATAAGCCAAAAGTCGTAAGTTAACATTCCTAACTTATGGATTTTGGCTTATAAGGCAAAAGCTATAACCCCATCCAAGCAGGCTCTTGCTTGTTGAAACTTCTCAAAGTTCTTGATCAAAAAATTTATGACCCAAACTTCCCTTTCTACAAATTTTCAGTTCCCCGTCTCCAATTTCTCTATTGTCTATGTTTTTCTTAATAACCAAGAAATCCCCGAGGGAGCCGTGGATATCTGGTGGATATCAGTACTACTCACTCCATTTTAATGCAATTGATAATATTTGTTTTCCAAAACAATAATTTGACAATTTCTTACACTACATTTTAAAAAATCAAATCAATCACTAAGTTTCTTAGACAGGAATAAATGATCAATGACTTGTAAACAATTCATAGGCCTTCTTACTGGTTTTTATAGGTGATAAAGTTAGTAGAAGTGATAAGAATTAACTTACTGCAGAGTAGGGACTATTCCAGAAGGGTGCTTGGTAAGATCCACTGGCTGGCTCCCCTCTAATGCCTGATCTGCCATTCCTCTTTTGACCTAGTCCCTTCCGTACACAAAACTCTACAACAAGGGATTAAAGTTAGCAGATAGAATCAATTTCTGATTGATAAATAATACAACTACTATGAATCAATCCCAAGCTAGTTGGGTATGCTATATAAAACCCTCACTATCACTACCAATTCAATCTTCAAAAAGTTGAGCTCCCTAACACTAAAGTTATCTACATTTATACAGAGTCAATATCTCTTTATCAATTATGAAAATAGTAATTCCTCCAAACCATAGAAGACCAATCTCAACAGAAAAAAATCTTCTCTTTCTGTCAAAAATCTTGGTAGACAAGAATAATAATTCTTCACCTAAACACGAAAATCAAAACCCATTTTTTTTTGTTTCTCTTATCAATTGTTATTTTTCCATTAAACCCAACAGAGAGAAAATCAGAACTAGTGTTGCTAAACCAAAAAAATTAGTTTATATTCCTATGGATAAATAAAAGTGGAGTATAATGTATAGCACGAATTCGCTACAATTGAACTGATACACAAATTATTAGAATAAAACTCGAATATTTAACAAAACAACATGTGCCGATGATGGAAAATGGGTCAGATCCAGACCTTTAAACTCAAAATCTAAAACTAGGGTTTGCAGGTGAAAAAGGATTTTGTTTGTTGTAAAGCAAAAAATGAATTTGTAGCGGGTAAAGAATTTGAAAGAAGGATTCTTTTATATGAAGGGGGAAGAAGATCTTTGTAGAGCGACAAGGAAGGATTAATATATATATAGAGAGAGAGGGGGGAGGAAGAGGAACGATCTGAAGAGAGACCACCTTATGGGAGAGGCGTGTGGTAATTCGAGTATTTGTGTGATAACCTGTGCTACATCTAATTTACTATATTACCCCTCAGTTGATCGAAACAGATGCTCATGTTTTTTATGGGTACAATCGTAATAACACCTTTCTCGATTCAGCCCCATATTAGTGGCAAGTATATCAAGAGACACGTGCTCTTTATGTTCATATAATTGGAGATTTTGGATTTAAATAGATTTTAACCCCTTTACTTTTACTTGTTCAATTTACAAAATTAGAAAATAATTTATTATCATTATTATTAAGTACTAATTTTTTTTAATGTTTAGATGCATTTTTGGAGTAATAAATAAGTGAAAACTACCTAAATGGACCACAAAACACAAAATAATTATAATTTTATTGTCCAATTCAAACGAATTCACCAAATACCCATTCTTTCGAAATAAATTACAGTTCATGTCCCCCTTTAGTCGTATAGATTTTGAATATCTAAATTTTTTGTTTAAAATATTGAATTAATATAATCTAATTTAACTTTAAAAATTAATCAAATTGACTTTCAAAAAGCACAACATGACATTTGAAAGTGGACGAAAGGAGTATTATTAATTATTTTGGTTCTTTTTTCTCATTTATTGTTTTTGTGCTGTGATTTATTTCTTTTGTTCTTTTTCATTTATTATTTTATTTTCTCTTTTATTCTTTACTCATTTATTATTTTTATACTTTTTTATTTTATCCTCTATTCGAGATACCATTTGATAATATTTTTATTAATTCTATTTTTTTGTTAGTTTATATTCTTTTAATTTTTTTATCTCTTTCTATATTTTTACCTTTTTAAAAAAATTAAAATAAATCACTTTTGTTCTTTTTTTATTTACTCTTTTTATTTTCTCATTTATTATTTTTATTCTTTTTTCAAATTATCATTTATTAGAGATACCATTTGGTAACATTTTTATTATTTCTTTTTTTATTATTAGTTTATCTTCTTCTTTTTTTCTCTTTCTATATTTTTACATTTTTAAGAAAATAAAATAAATTATTTTTTGTTCATTACTTTCGCTCTTTCTCATTTATTATTTTTATTTTCTCTTTTATTCTTTTCTCATTTATTGTTTTTCTTCTTTTTTCATTTCATCCTTTATTAGAGATACCATTTGGTAGCATTTTTATTATTTGTTTCGTTCTTCTACATTGTTTTTTTTTGTCTTTTTCCCCTTTTTTGGTTTTTTATCATCTTTTTTAATTTATTTTCTCTTTTTTATATTTTTGTCTTTTGAAAAAACAAAATGAATACAAAAATATAAAATATTAACTGACTACTTTCAGACTAATAAAAAAAATTACTAGACTACAATAATAATTAAATAAGAAAAAATTCATAATTATGTGATTTTGGATCTGCCTAAATTACATTTGACATTTAGTGTAGCTTATTTTTTTTTTAAAAATACAGAATTATGTTAATGGGGCACAACTTCGATTTAGATTGGCAGAATTTGCTCTTGTTACTTGGATGCGATGTAACGGTAATATAATAATTACAGTTTCATCAAATGGAAATCGGTGTACTAATGAGTAGGGTGTGAACAAGAAACATTGATGATACTACAATAATTTATATATACTTGTAATGATATCATTGACTAATAAGTAATGTGTGAATAAGAAATCATAATGATACCACAAAAATATATATATACTCTTATAGTATCACTAAGTAATGAGTATATCGGCCTTATATATATATATATATATATGTGTGTGTGTGTGTGTGTCGCACCCCGTTTTTCTCAAAACGGATTTCGGTGCACGACCTAACAACTCTTTTGGGTTTGGAGTGAATGAAGAGTCGCCACCTAACGAATTAAGGCGCGTTAGGGCACTTATCTAACCTAACTAATTTTAACTAATGGGTCAACGAACCAGAGATTGGGTAAGGGTTCAAGTTACCTCGAGGGGAAGGTGTTACGCATCCCTCAAGGTCCACAAAGGTGGGTCCCGGTCGTATCTCATACAATTTATGTGGGGGTTAAACAAATAGCAATTAAGGTCTGTTTATGCATTAGTTAATTAAGCTAAGTGATAAAGGACAAGAAAAGTTTTATTTTAAACTAGTGCGTAATATTGATTTTTATAAATTAACACAAGTCTAGGTGATTTAGTAAGTTATCATGCTATTATTTAAAACAATAAAAAAAAATGGAGACAACCAAAGAGCATTGATTATATAATTGATTGAGCAAATTATGTGATCAGATAAGCAAATTTTATTTAAATCAATTGATTAATATAGGCGAAGTAATTATTAATTAACCGAAAGTTTTTTTTTTGGCACGATAATGAGACGAGTTAAACTTATTCATTATTAAGTAAAATAGACATGCGGGACTAATTTTTAAAACATCACTTACGATAATCAATTAAGAAAGTAGGTAAACAAGGAAAGAGAATTAACACCAATAGATACAAAAATCACAAGGGTCGAATTATAAGCTAATCTACCCAAAAAGAGATAAAACATAATTGTAAAAATTTGATTTGTAAACATTTAAAAGTACTAAGGTTAAAATTTCGTAAGAGAATTCAAAGAGGCTACAAATGTTTGTTTCTTTATAGGGATGATACCAACGATATTATTCATCGTGTTCCTCCACCATAGAAATATTTTTATTTGAGGTCGGTCTTAGAAAATAATAATAATATATATTTTGAAGGCAAGTGAAAGATTTTATTTAATTATAAGCAAACAAATTTTTATATATGAATACACATAATCCCTTTTGAAAAATCTTTGGTAGGTGGTACTCCCGGGAACGCGTCGGCTTAGTTAAAAAAAATATGGAATTAGACCTCGTAATTCCTTTTACTTTCCCACTAACTATAGGTTAGGAGATAGTATTTTTTATATAAAAGTGTCATGTCCAATCCAAAAAAAAATTTAAAAAAGATTTGAACAATGACTTCAATAAAAGTTAAAGCAATTGAACTTGAGTTCAAATACTTGAAAAAATAAGGTAAAAGAAACATAAAGGTGAGACATTAAAAAAGAAGAAAGGAAACACGTAGCATATAATTTTCCTTCCCTAAATAATAGTAGCCCCAAATTCTTATTACTACAGGACTATTCATATGTAATTTTTACAACCCAAATAGTCATCCTTTAATGAAGTTTTAAACTATATTGGCTTTGTGAAACCAAAGCAGCCCACAACGTCTACTTCCCAGACAACTCTTCATCCTCAAACCTCATGCTCAAGAGTTCTGTTGAATATCAAGAAAGCACATAGAGACTATGTGGAAAAATAATGTGAAACAAAATACTATTGACAAAGGATGATTTAGATAGGATCATGGATGCACAATATCTACTCAGTTGTGACATTAAATCAAACATTATATGAGAAATGTGAAACAAACAAAATAATTTTATATGCATATAGCAGATCAAACAGTAAGAGTGATTGAAAATCAAATCCAAAGTAGTCTCAATGTACTTCAATTAGCAATCAAAATGTATATAAGAGTTTGACGAGATAGCACAATATTACAGAAAAGAGAAAAGTTAACTGACCTGAATGCTTCCATAATAGAATACCCGAAAAATAGTTATATAAACTTAAACAAGATTATACAAAATTGAAACTACATTTTAATAGATTTACTAACCTGTCGACAGTAGTTTGACAACGAAAAAGGCCAAGGATTAGCAAACTGTTTTTCGTGAAGAGAAAAGAACTCTAGGAGGCTTCTCCAGTGATTCTTTTAGAGCGAAAGAGGGCTCAAGGGCTATTTTTCAATGTTCCGTGATGCTTTTCTTTTAGAGTAAGAGAGAGAGCTCGAGCGGGCTTCTCAATGCTTAGTGATTGGTGATCTTGTTTTTTAAGATGAGAGCTCAAAAATATTTCAAGAAAATGAGAAAGATGACAGTCATTAGTCCTCTCCATAAAAGAAAAAGAGAGTCGCTTATATAGTAGAGAATTGGTATCCATTGTGAATAAAGCCACAAAATTAATATCAATATGACAGAGTCAATCAAGGAATTCTCTTCCTTACACCAAATCAGATTTTTTAAATAAGTATAAAAGGGTTGCTCTATATTAATCAAAATGAGCAAAATAAGTCTCGACTTAATGACAAGAAATTCCTCTTAAAATAAAATCTTCCATAGGTTAAAACTTAACATAAAAGTCAAGTTATCAAGTCGTCCGTAAAGGAAACAAATAATAGAGTATGATCAAAGAGATTTTTGTAATTGAGGTGATCAGTTGAGCATGAAATCAGTCAATTCAAGTCTAGAGATTTTCATAATTAGATGAAGCAAAAGAGAAGGAAACAAATTGATCTGGGTAGAAAAATAAATCAAACTTCCCATAAATATATAAGTACCAACAATTATTCTAATCACTGTGAAGAAAATCAATTAGAGAGAATGAATCATGAAAGATTTTCTAGAATTAAGGTGATCAAATTGATTTAGCACACAATCAGTCATATTTCAACAGAAAACCAAAGGTCTTAGGCAATATTTTCCATACATAGAGGAGGTTGTTAAGAATTCAACTTAAACTAGAAAAGGAAATGAATTATGTAGATACCTCATATAACTTATGTGATCCAAAGAAACACAAGCATCAGTAGCATATGAAGAGTATTTTTCGTTTAAAAACAATGTTCCAATGCAGCAAACAAGGAAGCCATAACAGAGTTGTACAAAGTTCAAAACTAGATATCTAAACTATGAGCACAAATAATCAGTAATCAAAACAGATCAATCACATAATTAGACTAAAGCAAAGTTCATAGATTACCAAGAGCCTTCACATGTAATGATCTAAGCGAAAGAACGAGCAATAACCTAACCTTTCGGATTAATAGCCTGGCCACGAGCTGAGCAAAATCAAAGATGATATAATGCTTTTGAAAATGCCTGAAATGTAACTCATTACTATCGTTGGCGTCCAATGATACCTGATTAAAGATCTTACTTCGCTGGAGACCATCAGAGATTTACAGACCTATGGAAATTGGTTTTTAAAGGCAAAGGAGGAAGAGTTCGGCTGGAGTTGGGTGACTTGGTGGCGTTCGCTAGTGTCACTGGTGGCGATGGGAAGAAAGTGAGAGGGAGAGAAGCATAGGGGTGGTGTTTTCATACCGGAGCCGCAATGATGGGTGGTTCACCGGTAGTCTCTGGCTGGAGAAGCGACAACGAGGAGACAACGGAGATGGAGTAGAGAAAGGCACTGATTTTGGCAAAAATAATTAATTTTGGGAATTGGGGGCTTGAGTAATTCAAAAATAGGAAGGGAATCAATAAAAGATAAATAACTCTATCAATAAATAATAACTTTCTCGGAAATACACACCTCGTTAACTTATATCTAATATCACATATTAAACATATATGTAAGAATTTAGAAGTATATAAAAAAAATTTATTTATTTTTTTCAAAATGAAGATCGATGATATAAATAATATTTGTAACTTATGAAGTTCAAGTATATAATCATTTTAGATAAAAAAAAAATTAATTATAACTTTAACTCGTAATAAGAGAAATAGATTTGGAATACATATTTGAAGAAATAGCCATTCGAAAAGGATTGCAGGTCGGTCAAAATTGAGTGTCAACAATATACATATGAAGAATAATGGTAAGTGAAAAAGTAAAATTTCTCTATGTATTTTTAATAGAAATGTTATGTAATATATGATCACCCTCACAGTGTTACCAACGTAAATATGCGAACTACAACTTGTTATTTGAGTTTTTTTTGGTAGTCAAGACGATTAATATTAATTAGATAATATGCATCAATACAACAGGATCAGCCACATTGCTTGTAGCGTTACAAACTAAGTTAAGTACTGGATATAGGCATCCATTAGTATTACAGACGATATTTATATTACTAGCAAAAGAAGTTCCTCCCATGTCTGCTTCTAGACTATCAAGAACAAACACGGGGGAACTAGCCATTCTTCAAAACGAAACTCCTTCAGCATTTTCCCCTTCTTAGCTAACAAGTCGGCTGTCTTGTTTTGCTCCCTGAATTCATGCCTGATTTGGGGCATCCCCACCTGTAGGAGTAGCTCCCTGCATTCAGCAACAATGTTGGAGTGAGTAATAAAGTCAGATTTTAATATATTTATTACCTCGATTGAGTCTGTAAAGATCTCCAAGTGTGCAATGTTGTTTCTCTTGGCTAGATGCAGACCGTGCGGCAGTGCTGTAATTTCAGCTCCAGTAGCTGAGTTTGTGTTGATTTTTGCAATGCACCTCGCGACCCATCTTCCTAGCTTATCCCTAATTACACAACCTGTGCCCCCTTCTCTAGTATTTGTATTAAATGAGCCATCTATGTTAAGCTTGAAGTGCCGAGTAGGGGGGTCCATCCACTCCGGGGGGGGGGGGGTCTACTATTGCTTTGGGACATAGTGTTCGGGTACCCTTGTGCAAGATGGATGAACTCCAGGGTTCTGGATTTAGGTAGTGAAAGGGAGATTTCACTAGACTTATTACGATAGGGGTTATTATTTCTATTTAGCCAAATGTTCCAAACGAAGAAGGTGAAGGCAGTCAACCATTCCATATTTAGGACGCGAGCATTAATGTGACCTAGCTCATAGAGCCAGTTATGACTATCTTTGTTTCTAATCATGGCAACAGGGTCCTGGATGCTAAGTCTAGTCCAGTGTTTAATGACGATAACACAACTCAAGAAGATGTGTTTTCCCGTTTTAATTTCTACGCAAATTTTGCACTTCGGATTAGAGGTAATTCCTATGGAGTTAAGGTATTGTCTGGTGGGAAGTCTATTGTGAGAGGCTAGCCAGAGGAAGAATTTTATTTTATTTGGGGATCTAAGCTTCCAGATCCATTTTTACTTAATGTTCCTATTGAAATCATTTTTATGACTCTTGAGGACACTATAGGTAGAGCCCGTGGAGAAGGTTCCAGTATCTCTATGTTCCCAGGTTAAACGATCTTGAGGGGAGGAGTTTTTGGGGATATGGACATCATTTATAAGATTCTGGATAGCAGAGGGAAGTTCAAGAGACAAATCGTTGAAAGACCAATTGTTTTCATTGATTAAGTTGCTGATTTTCAGGTTTTGATCTTTAATAGTTAGGGGCCAGCTGCTAGGGTGCGAAGCACTTTGGTATTAGGAATCCATTTATCAAACTAGAAGGATATATTGTCTCCCTTACCAAGGTCCCACCTACTATTTTCCAAACATATGCCCCACCCGTACATCATGTTTTTCCAGATGGGGGTGGAGTATTTCAGGTGATTATGGGGGGTTTGAAGCCCGTAATTCCTAGTGAATTTTTTTATGAGAATAGACGCCCACAGAGAGTTGTTTTGGTTGTACAAATGCCAAGCTAATTTCGTTAGGAGGTAATTGTTTTTTGTTGCACATTGTTGGAGTCCCAGGCCTCATGTGCTCTTATCTCTAGTGATAGTGTCCCAATTAACTAGGTGGAGCTTTCTTTTTGTCGTGGTGGTACCCCAAAAGAAATTACGCTGTATTTGGTCAATGTGTTTAGTAACAGAGACAAGTAGCTTGGTGATTTGCATAACGTGGTTGGCCAAGCTACTAAGAGTGGATTTAATCAAGGTAGAGCGTCCTACCATGTTGAGAAAATTAGTTTTCCAACCGGCTAGTCGATTCTACATGTTTTCTATTATGAACTGGAAGTCACTTGCGTAAGGTCTTTTCTGGAAGATCGGGAAGCCTAAATATTTGCCAAAAGATTAGGTGGCTTTGATTTTCAAGGATTTGGCCAATCTAGAGCGGATTGATTCGCTGCAGTTATTTGAGAAGATGATTTTTTATTTAGAGTAGTTGATGCTTTGGCCGGACCAAGAGCAGAAACATTTGAGGATCCTGGAAATGATGCGACTATTCTCCTTAGTGGCTTGAGCCATTAGGACGAGGTTATCGGCAAAAAAGAGGTGGGATAAGTGGGGGCCATGGATTGAGATTTTGATGGGGTTCCAGTTCTTTTGAGTCACAGCCTTATTAATTTGGTGGGAGAGGACTTCCATAGAAAGGATAAAAATGTAGGGCGACATAGGGTCTCCCTGTCGTAACCCCTTCGAAGTGTTAAAAAAATTTGTATGAGATCCATTACAGAGGATGGTTGTCTGGTTAGTTGTTATACAAGACATGATGAGGTTAATGATTTTAGTGGGGAAGTTAAAGTATTGGAGGGTATATCTGATGAAGGACCACTCTATTTTATCGAAAGCTTTCTCAAGGTCAATTTTGACTATCATACTGTCAGTTTTACCTTTCATTCTCCTATAGTGATTTATAATCTCCTAGACGATGATAGCATTGTCGGAGAGCTGTCTATTTTGGAGAAAGCTAGCTTGGGATGGCCCTATAAGTTTATTCATTATGGGTCGCAGTCTCAAGGAGATAATTTTTGTAACAATTTTATAACTAATATTACAAAGGCTGATAGGCCAGAAGTTCTTAAGGGAAGTAGCATTCTTGCACTTTGGAATTAAACAGACATGGGTTTTGTTGCTTTCTTCCGGAATACGCTCATTGGAAAAAGCATTTTTACAGAAGGAGACAACGGAGGGCCCCATAATATGCCAATATTTTTGATAGAATAAGGGGTGGAGGCCGTCTGGTCCAGGAGCTTTTCGGGGTTTGAAAGAGTGTACTGCTCTTCTAATCCCCTCCTCGGAGGGTAGGGGACTTAAAGTATACTTGTCGGGGTCGAAGAGGGATACGGGGCCTAGAGGAACCTGATAGTTTTCGATTTAGAGTGACTGGATTTAAAAAGAGAGGAATAGAAGGATTCTATATGGTTAAAAATTTGAGAGGGGTCCTCTATCCAGGTATTATCATCGGTTTGGAGGCTAAGAATTCTGTTTCTTCTTCTTCTAATAAGGGTAGTGGAATGGAAAAAATTGGTGTTAGCATCCCCTCGTTGAGCCAGTCAATCCTAGACTTGAGTTTCCAAAACTCCTCTTGTCTGAGAATACTATTGTATTCTTTGACTAGTTTTTGCTCTAAATCTAGTAGGAAGGTGTTGGTCGGGTAATTAGGAGAGTTGTGGATGCCCTCTAGTCTTTTAATAATGACTCTTTTCTTTTTGAAGATATTTCGGAAGGTTACTTTGTTCCAGCTGGTGACGTCTTCTTCAAACTTTGAGGTAGCATCTAATAGACCTTGAGAGGTATTCCAGGCATTCTCAATCAAGGGAGAGAGCTCAGGGTGGGAGCACCAAATAGTTTCAAACCTAAAAAAATTTGTAGTGCGGAGGGGTTTTGTTTGGTTGAGGGAAATCATAACAGGGCAGTGGTCAGAGTGGGTTTTAGGAAGATGACGCACTATGAGCTCAGGAAAGGACATGAGCTAGTCGTTATTAGCAAAGAAACGGTCAAGTCTTTCAAAAATGAGGCTGTCTCTATTACTAAATCTTTTATCAGCCCAAGTGTATTTATTACCCTTGAAGCCCAAATCTATGAATTCACAGTAGTTGACTAATGACCGAAATTCATTATTATGCGAAAGGTTTAACATGTTACCACCAAATTTGTCTTTAGCATTAAGAGTGTCGTTAAAGTTACCCCCTATTAGCCATTTACCGAAGAAATTATCCTTAATGGCACGCAGGTTCTCCAGAGTATTTTTCTCAAATTTCTATAGCAACTAGCATAAATACAACTAAGTAACCAATAATCATCATGGGTACTTACCTTGATCATGGCATGAATTTCCTGATCAGTGGTGGCGATTTCATCAAGTTCCAGTAGATTATCGTCCCATAGGACGACAATGCCTCCCGAATTTCCCATAGTAGGAACTTCGATCATTTTGTTTAAAGGGAAGTTATCAAGCAAGACTTGATGGTTTTTCATCTTTGTTTCAAGGAGTGCAACTAGAGGAGGCTTGTACCAGTCAAGGAGAGCCCTAAAGTTCCTTCTGAATTCGGGCCCGTTGGCGCCTCTACAGTTCCATATTATTAGGTTCATTGATCTGTTCAAATTTGGTGGGTTTATCAGGGGAGTTGTCCTTATTGCCTGTGGCTGGGGATTCAGATTGTTTATCATTGTAGGGTTCATGATTAGCACATACTTCCCTACTTCTGGATTGAAGGGTGTTTTGATATCTATCAAACTTTTTAAGAGATTCTGCGGACAAATAAGGATGTATTTTTTGTCGAATCTCTCTTTGTATATCATTAGTCTTATTTCTTTTAGAACTGAAATCTACATTCGAGTTTCTCTCATTAAATCTAGTATTTCTTCTATTTCTCGGGTGTTGGTAATCATGTGACGTATTGGTAGTGGGTTCAAGGGAGGTACCTGTGATGTAGTCGCTGGGATGTGAGCCCATGGAGCAGCTGTGCTGCCCATTGATTCGGGCAGTGTCGATGTCAGAGATAGGGGAGCAGCATCCTGGGGTGGTCCCTGCATCATCCAGTGGTGAAAGAGGGGGTCTATTTCCTGAAGATTCTGGATGTGGTGGAAGGCTAGCGGGGGTGGTGGGGGAGGCGGAATGGGGGCTTCCCAAGTCGTGACATGGAAGAATGGCATTATCAAAAACTGATAGCTCATTAAGGGTGGGAGGGCATTCAACATCCATACATGAGCGTTGAAAGTCTCCATTGTCGCATGCATCCCGTCCGACACTATCTGAGTAAGCAGCATTGGGTGTTGGATGATGATCGTAGCTACATGGTTCCCCATTAGAACATTGAAAGATAGTGAGTGGCCGTGGAGGCTCATTTCCAGCCATGATGATGGCTAGGAGGAGGGAGGGACGAGTAAATGGGTATTGCTTCCGGGGCTAGTCTGTCCACTAGGAATAGCGGGATTGGGGAGAGTGGGTTCATTGTTTGGTTCTGGGTGTGAGTTGGCGTTGTTTGGTTGTGGAGTCTTCGTCTGCGTCTTAGGGATGAGCGGGGGATTCTTGGCATTATAAGTGGAGGGGTTAGAGGATTTAATAGGGTCTTTAATATAAGTGGGAGATTTTGCTTTAATAGTTCTAGGTATCTGGGAACTAGGATTATAAGAATAAAATGAGGTGGGTGGTGATTCTGAAAGATGTACTTTGGACTGGAGCGTAGATTCACCAGATTTAGGGGGTAAGATTTCTTTTCCAGATTTGGTAATATCTGGAGTAGATTTGGGATCTGAGGATGTGGAGTGGGGGGAGTTCACGTCGACACTGTCTAATCCTATGCTATTCGAAAGTTTATTTGAGGGGTCACTTAGGCGGTTAGGAACTAAATTATCTCTAAGTAATTGGAGGGGTGGTGTCGTTTTGGGGGGGATGGGTGTTGTTAGGGTGATAGGGGGTTTATAGGGGTCAAGAGTAGGGACCAAAGTAGGGGTAAGGGTAGGGGGGGGTCCTACTCCTACAGTGTTTTCTAGATTGATGGGTTTGAAGTCATTGTTGAAAGTTTTTGAGGAGGTGGCGCCGTCGACGTCCCTAATGTTACTCTTTTTTCCAGCGTAATTGAGCATGGTGGTTTGGGGTAGCATTGTTGTGGAAGAATATGGTATCAAGGGATTTGTCTTGTTTTTTCCCGCATATTTAAAGAGTTGGGAGTCTAAGAACTCACCAGTAGCTGCATGGATAATGTTGACATTGAAGCTCTCACCACCTGCATCGTTATTTTGAGGAACTTGACTTACCTTTATTGGTTTAGCATTTGGTCTGGTCTCCTTTTTGTTTCGCTTAAAGGTTACAATTTGCCCTTTATTTTCAAAAGTTTTTATATCAGTGTTCGGGATTATAGTTGGCGAATTCACCTTCTGGCTCTGAAGTTGTTGTTCTGGGTGTGCATTGTAGGGGCATAGTTGCATTGTGTGTCCCAGCCTTCCGCAAGATACACATAGTACATCAGCACCTTCATATAGTATTTTTTTGTTTTAGGTGGGCTATGAAGATGTGTTTTTTAACTGGGGACCC
Organism: Solanum etuberosum; assembly: GCA_029582245.1. NCBI lineage: Eukaryota > Viridiplantae > Streptophyta > Magnoliopsida > Solanales > Solanaceae > Solanum > Solanum etuberosum. Next base: position 66,181 of record JAJONR010001910.1, on the reverse strand, counting down.
CAGAGGGACTTCAATACATATACGAGCATATCTTCCTCGTAACGTCGAGGAGGTACACATATCAGTTTTAACTAACCTCCCTAACTTGTTCCCAATCTTGGCGAGAATCCCATGGTCATAATATTTAGTGGGTAGTTCTGGTAATCAAATTCAGATTGCAGATGTCGTTTCATCCGCCTCCGAGGTGACAAAGTTGGGGTGCCATTTCTTGATGGAGAGAAAGAATCCATTGGCAAACCAAGGTCCCTTTTGTAATGCCTTGATCATGTTTTCCTCTTTTAGGAATTTCACTATGAAGTAGTCATGACCCAGGTCAATAAGGATTAATTATTCACTGGGTCTCCATAAAAGGGAGAGTTTTCTCTTAAAATATCCGTGACTCATTTTTTTCCCGAGTAATTTAATAATGATGGAGAAGCATCATGGTTTGTATATTCTTTCCTTTTCCATCTCCGACAGATTAATGTGGTCACCCTCTATCACCTAATTCACTTGGAGTTCTGTGGTCTCCTCCGGCGGGCTGGCCATCTCGATATCTGGATCTGTTGGGTGGATTGGAACGGGGGTGATAAGGATGTTTTTGAAGGAGTTTTTTTCCCTCTGGGTAGGTGGGTTGGAAGTGATCTTATAAGTGCAATTGGTGCACTTATGTATCCTGCTATTATTATTCATGATAAACAATTTTATTAGTATGCATGCAAAATATAACATCACTCTTATCGGTGGAGATATTAGAGTGAATTGAATATCGATATAAATTATTTATTCTGATTAATTGCGTCAAGATTTATTAATCATGAAATTACAGGAAATTATGAAGTTTGAATTCATGAAAGTTATATATTTTCATTTGGAAATACTGTCATTTCAAATCATTCCACAAGACAGTCAATTTTACTGAAAGTGTTCGTCAGTGCTCGATTGTTGCTGCTAACAAATCGAACGAGTAATTTGTCTACGTCGACAAGATCAAGAATTGAGTGATTTTCAATAATATATTTGGTTGAGATCAATAAACATACCCAGAGGGGAATCAGGGGGTACAAATGAATTATTGTGCGATAAGTGAAATCGTAAAATATGAAGTAAGGCTTGTGCATTGAAAAATAAAGATTTTTCTCAAAAATCGTGACATTATTGTATGGAGATGTATTCTCCTAAGGTGGATGCAATGAAGTTTCTATCAGTCTGACAATATATGAAAAAATTGAATACGCATGATGAATTATTACCATGTCTTAGCTAGACAGTAAATATATGAAAATCCTTAAAAGATTTAAAAGGTTATAAAGCGATTCCATTGAATAGTACCCCAATGGTTGTAAGATCGCATATTATAAAGATCAATTTTGATCTCATTAAAATAGTTAGAAAATACCATGTCATAATGCAATTGGTGCACTTATGTATCCTGCTATTATTATTCATGATACACAATTTTATTAGTATGCATGCAAACTATAACATCATTCTTATCAGTGGAGATATTAGAGTGAATCAAATATCGATATAAATTATTTATTCTGATTAATTGTGTCAAGATTTATTGATCATGAAATTACAGGAAATTATGAAGTTTGAACTCATGAAAGTTATATATTTTCATTTGGAAATACTGTCATTTCAAATCATTCCACAAGACAATCAATTTTACTGAAAGTGTTCGTCAGTGCTCGATTGTTGCTGATAACAAATCGAACGAGTAATTTGTCTACGTCGACAAGATCAAGATTTGAGTGATTTTCAATAATATATTTAGTTGAGATCAATAAACATACCCAGAGAATATGTGACCATCCTTTGAAGAGAGATATTCCAACAACATTATATGAAGAGAATGCCTCGTGTGCTCAACTAAGAGGAGGATAGATCAAAGAAGACTTAGCAAAATATATTTCATCAAAGTTCTTTTTATTCATGACCTTCAAAAGAAGGATGTAGCAGATGTTCAACACTCGTATTCACCATGTCATTATCAACCTCAACCTTTGAGAAGCTGTGATATAAGATTGAAATGTGTCATCTTCAGGTTGTTAAGTGATGTCTTAATCAGGGGGAGTATAATATGTGCTGCGCTCTTTTTTCCTTAACCAAGGTTTTGTCCCACTGGGTTTTCTGGTAAGGTTTTTAATGAGGTAGCTTTCAATGCGTATTACTAGATATGTGTACTCTTTTTCCTTCACTAGGACTTTTTTCTACAGGGTTTTTCCTAGTAAGGTTTTAACGAGGCACATTATCTATGTAAAAACTCCAATGAATAGTAAATACATCATATTATGATGCCTATTACACATTTCTCTGGATAAGCTTGAAATCAAGAAGGCAACTTAGAAGCAGTTCCGCAAGCAAGTTCCTATAAGCAGCTTACAAACAGGTTCCTATTATCAAGTTACAAACAGCTCCGCAAGTAGGTGCTTATAAGCAGCTTACAAAAGAAGATTCTTATAAATAATTTACAAGTAGCTTCCTTCAAGCAGCTTAAAATGAGGCAATTATCAATGCGTATTACAAGAACATCCAAGGGGGAGTGTTGTAAATAATTTGTGGATGTGGATGTCCTATGGCCCACTTGTTACTGTAGCATGTTTAATTTTCCAAGTTACTCTTCGCTTATAAAAGGCCTACATTGTATATGAAATAAGACACCAAAAAAATATTGAGATAAGGCTACTATTACTTTCTGCTCTTCCCTTCCTCTTTCTTTGTTCTTATTACTTTTTGTTTTCCTCTTCTTCTTTCTATGTTTTCCATTTGATTTTAGTATTCTATCATTATTTTATAACAACTCCCAATCTTCTTATTTCTATAGATTAAAAAACTATTAAGTATCATTCATTTATTCAAGAATTATGAGGGTCAACAATGTTAACTAAAGAATTAAACACATAATTTGTGTAAGATCTATTAGGCGAGCCTCGAACGTTGGGCGTGGGTGTGCTTAGGGTGTACAATCGGGCGCTTAGGGCGTAATCCTTACAGAACTAAGCCCCACACTTGAGTTTCAGGGCGTTTTTCTAGAGCCCCGCCCCGGAGCGATTCCTGAGACGAGTCCTAACAAAGTCTTTTAAAACACCGGTTTCACTTTCACCACAGAATTTTTCATATTAAAATTTTTGTATTGTTACTTTTATATTTGATGATAATATAATTATATAAATAGTCAAATATACTATATATTTTACACAAAATCACAAAAATATATATTTAATTACCAAAATGGAAGAAGATTGGAGAGATGGGTGTGAGAATTTTATTTGGTATGAATTTTTTTAGTATAGTGGATTGGTTCGGATTAAAAGAGAAAAATTGAATAGATTCAATTTTAATTGGGTAATTTCATTTGGTTTGGGGTTTTCCATCGAGGTGTATGGGTTCTAAGTTTCGTAACGGAAAGAAAGACATTTGATGTGAGGTATAAGGTATAATAATCTTAGGATAAAATATAAAATAATTTTATTATGTGTTTGGTTGGCGGTATTCAGTAGTCATTATTGAATTATTTATACTTTAGTAATGGAATAAGTTATTTATATACATGATGCGATAACTTATTCCCAATCAAACGTCCCAAATTGTATAAATAACCATAAAGTAAAATGAAGGATAAAACTATCTACTCCCTCTGTCCCAATTTATGTGACATTTTTCATTTTTCGAGAGTCAAACAATTTATGTTTGATTAGAATTTGCACATGGAACCTTCAACTTTTTTTTGAAATGAAATTTATATATTTATAAACTACGTAAAAGAACTATAAGACAAAATATTTAAAAGATATATGAAAAAATCACAGTCAAAGATAGATTTGCTTGAATCTTAAAATTTAAAAAGTGCCACATAAATTGGGACGGACAAAGTACTAAATAAAAAAAAACTGAGGGGTAATTGATCTTTTCTCTAAAATAAAATTGAGGAAGTTGAAGCGTTGGGCAAATTGGTCAATTCACCAGTTCAACCTAAACTGCTCTTATATATAGCTGTTTTTGAGAAAAATATCAGTGCTTTTACCCAAACTCTTCATCTTCTTCAACATGTTCTTTGTTTTTGACTCTTAAATCTGCAAATACAAATTTCAATTTTAGTTCCTTTTTTCGTTAAGATCAAAGCTTGATTTTTGATTTTTACAAGATTATGTTCCTATTAAATCGACAGATCTTTCTAATCCTTTTTGGGTTTCAATTTTCAGATCTATAATCCTAGGTTTCAATTTCCCATTTTTTTCTTAGATATTGGCATGCCTAGCGTTCAAATCCATTTTTTGGAGTAAGTTTATAAATTTCAAGTAGAGCAACAATGTTACAAATTTATATTCTCAAATTTCCACAAGTCTTGGTACCACAATTTCGATCTCATATTCATTCATCATGTGTCGTTTGCACTCAAGCTAATCTCATCATGTTCATTCATCCTGTGTTGTTTGCACTAAAAGTGGTGGTGGCATCTGTTCCCTCTGCACTCGAGGTCGAGTCATATGTACCCTCTGCATTCCAGGTCGCGCCATTTGCTGCATATGTGCCCTCTGCACTGGCACATGCATTCCAGGGGAAGGATAAGTCTGAAATGTTGGCATTGGCATGACTGATGTATGTGCGTGCGCGTAAGGTGGCATGAATGTTATTTCTGTCTCATGTCAAAGACTTAGAGTCTCACTAGTGTTCTGTGCGGAACTTGACAACTTACTCACAAATCTTTCACGGTCTTGTAAGCTAAAGTAAGCCTTTTGAAACTAAGATCGCTAAGAGAATGAAAAGAAAGACAATAGAGCTTTAAGAAGGCTTTGTATTGCTTTGTGGAAGATTGCTTACAACTTGGTTGATGATTTACAAATGAGAACCTCTCTATTTATACTACTTCATAGGGGGCTAAAGTATAGATAAAAATTACAACACAAGTCCCTACTTATTTGTAATCATGTCCCTCTTCTAGAATTCTCTACTATTCTAGAGAATTCTAAAGTTTTCTAAGATATTTTTTAAGGCATTCTAGAGTCTTCTAAGAAAAGATCTAGGGAATTCTAGAGTCTTCTACTAACCTCTCCATAACTCTAGATTCTTCTCCCTTATTTTTATGCCAAATTTGAAGGGCAAAGTAGCCGGTCATGACACTCTCCCCCACCTATTGATGTGACGACCTCGTCGCATTGCTGCTGCATGGACAACCGAGTCTTGTCTTTTCGTATGCACGACCAGTAGTTCATTGACTCGATCAATGCCCTTGTAAAACTCCCTCATATGCTTCCTTATCTCTTCTAGCTCGGTCTTCTGATCTACCTCCTTCCTAGGAGACAAGCACCTTGGCGGATTTTCTAGCATCACATCTTTTTTCTCTTCTAGAACCTTCTCCATGCATGGTGGCAAGGACTCCTTAGCACCATTGTCTTCATCCGAACTTGCAATGGTGGCTATAAACGCCGACTTTTTTTTCTTAAGGCATTTCACAAGTTGCATGGTCGTTAGTCGAACTTGTCCTTCCATCGTTGGTACCTTAACCAGGGGAACCATACATGACCCTTATTGCTCCATGACCAAGAGTCGTTGGAGGTAAGGATCGATTACCGTGTGGTATTTTTGGAAGAACTCTTGCCCAAGAATTATGTCAAAGAGGTCTAAGAGAGCGATAGTGAAGTTGGTTTTACCTTGCCACTCGCCTAGCGTGATGTTTACTCCATGCGCTACTCCGCACACGGGAGTCGCTGGTGCATTAACCGTACCGAGATGGGCGTTACTTGGACTGTAACTCAGCCCCAACCTTGTTGCTTCCGTCTTGGTCATAATGTTGGCCTCTGCACCCGTGTCGACCATAGCACGAGTGGGTCTTCCATTAATCGTGAGGTCGACATACTGCGCGTCGTATTCTCTCAACTTCCCTGGCTGCTTCGTGATGGCTCCGCATAGTCCTATCAAGCCCAATTGAATTATAATCTTCCAAACTACTTAGTTTGGCTTCTCCAGGAGGTGATGGATAGATATGAAAAATAAAAGTTAGTGCATTACTCATGTTGGATGACATTATCAATATTACAAACAGTTACAAAACACTTCCAATAATATATATTTATATTTGTTTTTACAATTATATTTCAAGTAAAAATGATCTTTTTCTATGTTCTTTTTACAGTTTTTCGCTGAGCCCATGCCAGATGAAGAAATTATTGAAAAAGGTATCATGATGACTCTAGGTCTTCTTTAACTGACTATATGCAGAAACCATGGAAGGACATGATGAATATAGCGATAGACCTTTTTGTTGTAGATAAAAAAATTATCGAAGGACATGATGAATATAGTGATAGGCCTTTTGTTGTGGATGATCTAGCTACAAGGACATCTATGGATGGGTCTGATAAAGATATTTTCCTTTCATGAACTAGAGTTTTTGATGGTGCAATTTGAGCCATTCCAATTGCACGGTTATCCTGGGATAGTTAAGATGATGAGTACTTGAGCTGTTTCAGCTATCTTTAGAATTCCAAATGCTCGGGTGTCAGACAAGTTAGATAGTGCTCCAAAAGTTAAAATCTCATATATTTCTGATTATGAATCAGAGCCTGAGAATGTGATTCAATCTGAAATGGTAGAGGACTTGATCATTACAGAAAATGTTGAGATGGTTTCAGGTTCCGACATTAAAAAAGAGGATATAACTAAAATTGACACTGCTCAGAATTTGATAATGGAGGGAGATGAGGCCAATGATACTTTAGAAGGAGGAAAAGTCGTGTATCAGGTTGCAAGTAAAGAATATACTTTGTTGGAACAAGAGTTGGACAATGATGAAAAGCTTTTTGCAGAAGAAAGTCAAATTCTTAATAGTAGTACAGAGGCAAAAAGTGCATATTCGTCTTGTGATATTAAGCCTTCTGATACTGTTTACACCAGCTTAAGACCATCTCCAACCCATCTCTATTTTACTCTCTATTCTCTATATTTGGAGAGTAAAATAGAGAATGGGTTCTCCAAGCACTCTCTATTTCACTCTCTATTCTTCAATTTGGAGAACTACTATTCACCTCTCTATTTTACTTTTTGATTATTTTAATATTATTTCTATTATATTACTAATTAAGTCTTTATTATTTGTTATTATTTTCTAATGTAATATAACATCTAAAAATATATTATTAACAAGTTACTACTTCCACCCAAATTAATAATTTTTCTATTTTTTTTTAAAATTGTCACTTTAAATATGTAATTTAAAGTTATTTTAATATTATTTATATTATATAAGATTATTAATTAAGTCTCTAATATTTGTAATTATTTTCTAAGTAATATAACATCTAAAACATATTATTGATAAGTACACTACTTCCATCCCGAATTAACAATTTTTCTAATTTAATTTTTTAATTTTTTTTTTGTCATTTTAAATATGTCATTTAAATTATAATTTTTTTTCATTAAGAAGTATGCACAAAATTTACATGATAATTCAAACAATCTACTTTTATGTTATAGTGATAAATTATTAAACTACACTTTTTAATGAGCATGAAAATATTTGATGCAATAGTTCAAAATGGAATAGGGGAAGTAAATTAGTACACGAAATAATTGGATACAAGATGAAATTGTTAATTTAAACAATTTTTAGCTACACCTAAAAAAATAAGGACAAAAAATTGCTCATTTTGAACTCCGTAATACATTAATGGAGCATTTATGAGAGTAACGTAATAGTCTTGAACGTTGAGTATTTATGTAAAATTTAAAATAAATTTTACGATGATACAATATTTATGATGTAATTATATTTTATCAATGATTTCACTTTTATTTGAATTGTTCGTTAATATGTATTATATATAATATTTATTGCAATTTATGTTATTTAGAAATTTAGATTAAAATAAAATTTTATATTAAATGAAGAATTTGAAAAAAATAAAATTTTGTATTACATAAAGATTATTTTTGTAAAAAGAAGAAATGATTTATATTATGAAATAAGAAAATAAAAATTAAATAGAAATAATAATATAATATTGACGAGACAAAAAAAGATTTTTTTTAGAGAGTAAAATAGAGAATTGGGTTGAAGTTGGTTATCTGAAAAAATAGAGAACTCTATATTTGAAGAGTAAAATAGAGGGTGGGGTTGGAGACGCCCTAAGGGAAGAAAATAGAGTATCAAATTTTGGAACTTATGAATTGAACTCTGAAAACAACATCATCTCACTTAATGGAGCTTCCCGGGAGAGTCAGAAATCAGAAACCAAGGAAAACGATATTTATCAAGGAAGTGAATGTCAGGATATAGCCACTAGAACTTAAACTGAATCTTATCATAAATCCATCAAAGATAGTGAAGTTGAGAGCTTGAATGATAGGCTGTAAATGCAGCATGTTTCTAACAACTTTGAGCATTCTCTCTTTTTTTCTTACTTTTTGTTCATTTTGTTCAGGTGCAAGCTGTTTGAGTTGTGTCAATATTTATGTCATCTATTTTATCAATGATTTCGTGTTGGTATGTATAATTTGGTGCTGGTATGTATAATTTGCAAATGCTTGTGTGAATAGACTTCACTTTTTTACTAACCCTTTCACTAATATATGCACACAACTAGAATAAATTGTTTCCTTACCATTTGTGGAAATGTAACCCAATAATTTTCAGCATACTTTATTATTTAAAAGGAATATCATATCCGTCCATAAGTTAAGATTAGCTATAAAAGGAATGACTTCCTTGTTGGAAAAATAATCGTGAAAATAGCTTCCATCATCCACACATAATATTCATTTTCAACCCATAAACCAGTAACATATATTGGCTCTGCGAAAAAGCTATTACAAACTGAAATTCCAAGTCAGGCTTAAAGCCTTTAGAAAATTTGGTATACCGAAATACAGAGACTACAGAATGAATAAGGCGATACAATATACATTGCTTACAGCATGGACATGATCATATTAATCATCCATTTAACAATGGGCAATGTTAACATCTTGATATATATACTTCTTCCTTGTATTGGATGAGAGCACAAATTTGTCCTGGAAGCTCGATCTCAAGGCACAGCTGATCTCTTCTAATGGCTTTGCAAGGATTGCCCAGAAAGAGTGTCTCATGTAGGTTGAAGATAACTCTTTGAGTATTCATCAAATTCTTGATATTGGACATTTCAAGTAAACACAGACTGGTTAACTCGGGAATCCTTGGCTATTTCAAGATCCTTTACAAATGTCCTGAGGCAGCCATTGACAATGCGGGGTGCTGACCCATCACAGAATCGGTTCGCAAGGTCAACAGCCTTCAAGAACGGGAGAACGGTTTTTTTTTTTGAGTATAACAGCTCAGTAAGTACTTAATAAACAAAAGGGTCAAGTGATGACAAAAGATTTTACAAGGGAAGGTGGATTTAAGGTGGGTTATTATGGTTCACCTGAATCGACTACTTTCAGTTCAAACTATGTATATTATATGCACAAAAAATGATCCAGATAATAAGGTCATACTATTCTGGCCTCACTCGTAAATCGTGGATCGGCTCACTGATGAAAAGACATTTTTTAATAACCGAGAGAAGTCTCCGAGGGCCAATGTCGCACAATTCCAAACTAGGTGGATGATAGGCCAGCCCCACTACCCTTCCCCACTTAAATATCATGCTTTTATCTGAGCAGGGTTTGAAGCAGTAACATGCACCTAACCTACATATCGCAAACTGCTCTTACCACTAGACCAAAACCCGGAAAGCTTGATGATAGACTATTGTTGTGTGCAAGTTTCATGCCATATCTATAGAGAACTCAACAAAAAGAGAATTTGAAGTCGTCTCAAATCCATAAGTGGAATCATTATGAAACCATTCACCTCATTTATAATATATTATAGTTGCAAGCAAGTTCATGCAATATACAGGGAACTCAATAGAAAGAGAGAATTTTAAGTCGTCTCAAATCAATACGAGGCATCATTATGAAACCATTCACATCTTTGACTTAGCCACCATTCCTGTCTTTTGAACAACTTTGTTTTTCCTACTTTCACACTAATCAACCTCAATGGAAAAGCTCTTCTAAAGTTGATCAATAGAAAGTAAAGAAAGGAAGCAAGAAGAAACACTTTGCCTCTCAGGTTTTCATGCATGGGGAATAGGGAGGTTAAGTAGTCCAGTTATTCAAGAGTTGTCCAAAATGTTAGAGAGAGAAAAATACCTCATTGATGACTATCTGGTGCCGTGTTCCTAATACTGATATTTCAGACATTGCTAAATGAAGAATTGAAAGCTCCAGGATCCTGCCAGCTGGCTCATTCTGGAAGATAAATTCATGGCATTAATCCCAGGCATATTAACAAATTATGTCTTCTAAGATACCAAAAAAAAGTACAACCTTGAAAGAGGTAATATTGATAATTGGAGGAAACAAAAAATATTGTTAGACCTGTTGTTACTAGAGTCTATAACCGCAGGAAGGGTAAAACTAAGGCTTAAACGTCACTGTTTTATTTATTAATTATTGTGTGTATGTATTTCTAGCAGTTATCTAGCAGTTTAGCTGTTTAGGCAGTTATTTTGTGATATTGTGCTAGGCAGACCAACAGTTTTTTCTATCGGATTTTCTCTGGCAGATTTGGAGGTTAAATGTTCCTCGAAATACCTTGGTTGTTAGAAGTATACTCTATTTACTATTTGTAAAACTTACTCTATTTGTTGGTTGGTGGCAGTAAATAGCAGTTGCAGTGTTATTCCTATTTCTATGTTGTGTTTTGAAGTTTACAGATTTATTGTTAGGAGAGTTTCTCGGTTCCTAACAAGGATATAGCTAAATTCTATTTTTTTTGCAAATTTGTCATTTGTAGGGACGTGTGCTTATTAGATACAGATCACAAGTCAACTGAAAGATTAAACATCCCTAGCTTTTACAAATCAATGAAGTGAAGATCAATTGACATATATAAATTGCAAATTGTTCTTTCTCACTTGAATTTTAGCAAATCATATCCGTTGCTAGAATTCGTATATTTCCTCCTGTCCCCGCACCCAACAATCACACAACAGCAGAAATCATATACGCCTCGAGACTTAAAAACACAGCTGATAGAATAAGAGCGGTAACTTATCCGAAAAACACTAAATGACGAAGAAGTGGATTAAATTTCTAACATCATCTAAGAGAATCTGTACAGGCAAACGGTAGTTTTGGCTCTTGAACTATACTTAATCTACATCTCATTTAACCTTGAATTCATGCAATACAAAAAAAAGTCGGTTCTATCCACTAAGTTGACCAAATTTACATAAGTTTAACAGTCTCTTTGGTTTTCACTTCTTTTCTTTCATTGCCTCCTCCCGCTAGATCCTAAAACCACTCCCTCACAGTCTGTAAACCTGGCTCAATGTGTAGATAGTTTGAAAGTGCATAGCAAGATGGTAGAAATACCGCAAATAAGGCCATTGCGACACGAGGAAGGGGAGTTGCACAGTTTCACTTAATTTTGTAGGGCTAACTTGGCAGAGGGACTAGACAGGTTGGTTACAGAAAACTTTGGAGATTAGGGCCAGTGTGCTTGGTAGGAAGGAAAATGTTTTCCATGGAAAATATTTTCCAAAGAAAACTTTTTCTAGGAAAACAAGTGGTTTCTTACTTATTTTCTTGTGTTTGGTATGCAAGTAATAAATATTATCCTAGAAATATTTGTATGTATCTAAGAAAAAATTATGACATTGGGGGTAGCGCCGGGGGGTTGGGGTGGAGGTGAGGGGGGTAGGTGGTGGGGGCTGCGATAGAGTGGTTGTGAGGGTGAGGAGGAGACAATGCGACTTGTTTTCCCTATTATGGAAGTCGTTTTACTTATCTTCAAGCAGCTTATTTTTCTAAAGAAAATATTTTCCAAAATTTTCAACCAACCGAACACAAGAAAATAGGAAAATATTTTTCTCCATACCGAATACACGAGAAAATGACATAAATAGTCCCTTAACTATAGGAGTAGGTCTAAAATGGTCCCTTAACTATACACTTAACAAATTTAGTCCTTTAACTATTCAATAACTTATCAGGTTTGGTCCCTTAACTATACACTTACCGGTTTTAGTCCCTTAATTATAAACTTACCGATTTTAGTCCTTTAGGTATTCAAAAACTTATCAGGTTTGGTCTTTGTCCATTTTAGTACAAATAACTTAGGTTTATATTAACGGAATCCATGCCTCGAGAAATTAAATCCTTTAGCAATTTTTTCTGTTGTTTCTCTCTCTCCGCTACTTTTTCTTCAAATTAACCTTATGCGAAGAACCTTAACCTCAACGATTTAAAATAAAATTCACGAGAAAAGAAAATATAAGTCATAATTTTATTCAACGGAGGATAAAATGAAGCATATTATTGCTACTAATGACTTGAATATGCTAAACTTTATTATAAAAAAGAAAAAAATTATTACCCGTTAAATCTAAAGTTTGTACTCCAACAACTTCATTGAAAGGAATTTTTTAATTTTTTCAGAAATTGAAATTTATAAAGTAGTAGATTTGCAATTTTTTTTAAATAGATCAATTTTATTATTCTATTCATTTTATTTTACATAAAGAAATTTGAGTAAATTAAATAAAATCCGCAGTGATTAGCATATTCAAGTCATTAACAACAATTATATGCTTAATTTTATCCTCCGTTGACTAAAATTAGGACTTATATCTTCTTTTCTCATTAATTTTATTTTAAATCGTTGACGTTATTGTTCTTTTCATAAGAGTAGTTTGAAGAAAAAAGGGCGGGGATAGAGAAACAACTTAAAAAATGAGTTAAAGATTTAATTTCACAAAGATTTCCGTTAATATAAACCTAAGCTATTTGTACTTAAAAAATGGACAAAAATCAAACCTGATAAGTTTTTGAATACTTAAAGGACTAAAATCGGTAAGTTTATAGTTAAGGGACTAAAACCGGTAAGTGTATAGTTAAGGGACCAAAGCTGATAAATTTTTGAATAGTTAAAGGACTAAATCCGTTAAGTGTATAGTTAAGGGACCATTTTAGACCTACTCCTATAGGTAAGGGACTATTTATGTCATTTTCTCCCGAACACACCCTAGATTGACTAAAAAGAGAAAGGGATTGATATACCCCTCAACTTTGTCATTTAGAGCTGATATACGCCTCGTTAATAAAGTGGCTCACATATACCCCTACCATTACAAAAGTGGCTCACATACACCGTTACCATTACAAAAGTGGCTCACATATACCCCTACCATTACAAAAGTGGCTCACATATACCGTTACCATTACAAAAGTGGCTCACATATACCGTTACCATTACAAAAGTGCCTCACATATACCCCTATCATTACAAAAGTGGCTCACATATACCGTTACCATTACAAAAGTGGCTCACATATAGCCCTACCGTTACAAAAGTGATAAAATTAATTTTAAATTATATTTTTTAGTTTTTAATTTAATCATATATTTGATCTTTTTCACATATACATTATTTTTTGACTTCTTTGATTATTATTATTTGAGTTTCTTATTCTTATTTCATTTTTTCTTTCATTCTTTAGTGAAAAAACAAGAGAAATAAAAAAATGTGTTAATGGGAAAAGAAAATGAAGAAAAAATTTTAAACAACTTTTTTTGCTACTATATTGTAATTTAGTTTTTATATCTATATATTAAACAAAAAATTGGGGCATCAATAATAAACTTTACAAGAAAATAAGTGAAAAATAAATTTGACCATCAAAATAATAAATTCAAATTAGCCGTTGGATTAAAAAGTCAAAAAAAATGCGAGAATGACAAATATACCCCTACATGGATTTTCTTTTTCACAAAAAAATTAATTTTTTCTGTGAGTCATTTGTGTAACAGTAGGGGTATATATGTCACTTTCATAACGGGAGGTATATCAGCTCTAAATGACAAAGTTAAGGGGTATATTCAGGCCCTTTTCCCTTATTCTTTTTTAAAAGAAGGGCAAGAGTCAACCTTTTCTTTTGATAACTAATAAATTCCCTAGGCCCATTGGCACATGGTTTGAAACTTGGTGGATAATGAGCCCACTCCTCCACCCTTCTCGCACTAAAATAGCAAGATTTTGTTTGTGGCAGAGTTTGAACCCATGGGTGCCTACCCAACCAACATACCACGGGTTGTAAGAGCCAATCTATTTTCCCAGCCATTTTTAATCCATAGTTGCCTTACAAATATAAAATCTCCCAAACTTGAACATTTTCCTAAACCCAAGCTTGTCTACATCTGTACACTCAGGGTGACAGACCACAAGTGAGTTTATTAATCAAGAAACGTATATTGTAATTTCTTCATTAAATTGAAGGCAAGACATAGCATTGTTTCATTTACAGTATGAAAGAGTTTTCTCAAAGTGATATTGAGGCTCCCATGGGAACACAGTGCAAGCTTCTGACTGAACTGAATGCTTTGTCATATTTCAAGTGGAAGTAGAGAAATGGGAGAATGTGTTTTTATCATCTTCAATCTGAATGTCATTCAAAAGAGTTGGAATTGGTGGCAGAATGTGGCTGTGTGGGTTTAAGGAAGAAAGAATCCCAAATTTCAAGGTGCTATCACTATGGTGCATATTGTAGCTAAGAGTAAGAATGTAAATACATAAGTAACACATCCAACCTTCCAATTATCGGGTGCAACTTTATTTATTACAAGCACGTGACTATCCCACTTTTCTTCAACTGCCACCAAAAGTTTCCGTGTGAAACTGCAAAGATGCAAGAAATTATCAGGCTATACCAGCATGCTCATATTCTGAAGAAAGTAGAAACTGTAAGCTACATAAAGAGTCATATATGATCAATAAGCTTACCGCAAAATAAGCTTGCTGTACACCAACTTTGGTGGAGCAGAGAGAACTTCAGCTTCTGAGAGAGAGAATAAATTAACGGATTCAATGGACAAATCAGCTAATAGGAAAATGACAGAGATGGAAACATTCCACATCTTTTAATATGAGACAGAATTTTGCATTCAAATGTTTCTACTAAAACCATTTACCACAAGTGTTGCATAGTGATACTATCACTAAAATGCAACAACAATTTTATGAGAGCGTAGACTCCGGAGTTTGAACGCTCACCCAATCTCCGAGGAGATTGAGGAAGAAAAAAAGTTCAAAAAATTATTCCATCTCAAGGAGGAACTAGACCCTAATAGCATCTTTTGCAGATGAACTTTTGTTGGTTAAAGTTTTCTTTTATCCATGTACATGTACTAGATTTAATTTTTCAAAAAAAGTACTGGATTTGGGATATAGGTGGAGCCTGGTCCTATTCATCATGTCATTGTACTCATATATGTGATTATTTATATGAAGAAATATAGTCTGTATCAAAATATTGTTAATACAAAATACTTCCATTGTCTTTAAAAGGTCATTCCTGAAGAGTTCTTTCATTGCAATTATTTCTTTTTGAGAGAAGTATTGGAAACACCCCTAAACTTGGCACAAATTATTAGTTTCGTCTCCGAACTATTGTTAGCCTTAAAAACACCCCTCTACTCGACTAACGAAACTTAAATACACCCCTAATCTAGCTACATGGATGAAATACACCCCTAAATACTCTCCAAGTTTAGGGGTGTTTTCAACACTTCTCTTGACTTTTTATTAAGAATCTCATGCTCCTACAAGAGTTTGAGATCATTTGCTATGTCATGTGGCAGATTGGGGGTTATATAAGTTCAATTAGTCAAGTAAAGGGGTGTTTTTAAGGCTGTCAATAGCTTTGAGACGAAACTAATAATTCACGCCAAGTTTAGGGGTGTTTTCAATACTTCTCTCTTTCTTTTTTAAAAAGCATATACACGTATGGGGGACATTTACTATAGATGTCATTTTGGAGAAGAACAATCTTATGTGGATTCTTGCAAAATAGTTCCTTGAGAAGTACTTTGAGAAGCCGTAATTAAGCAATCAGCCATGCTAGGAATTATTCGTGGGTATCAAAAAGTGTTTAATAGATGAAAAGGACTCTCAAAAGCTTCCCCAAGTAGTAACTAATGCTTTATTAATTGGAAAGAGGTGCATAACATTTCTCTAAAACTTTAGGAATCAAAAGTAAACAAATAAGACAGCTTCAAGAAGTAAGTAGCGACAAAGCCTGAAAAACAAATAGCACAACCAAATCAAATACTTGTGCACCAACTATTGAGTTAACTAATAGCTCGAGAGCATCCTTGGCCCCAAGGAAACCACTAGTTCTTTCCTCTTTAGCATCAATTTTTTGGAGGAAAGATACTGACACCTCAGTTTTCAGATTGGGAAGGACAGCAAATCAGAGACTACATCCTATTACTATTGTTAATATTTTTTTAAAAATCAAAATAAGCCCATAGTATACGTATTTATCCTATGACTACAAGTCACTTAACTCCACTAGTTTAGAAGATACATAGTTGCATCATAGAACCGACTCTACACATCCAATAGTTATTTTAAGGAAAAACCAGATAGTCCGAAATACAAAATAAAATAAAAAATCATCAACATTATCACTTAAAAAAGGAAGCCCCAAAAAGATACTTCAGTGTCTAGTGGGAAGATCCCCACAGAAAAATAGAACAGGAATATTCATCCATGAAATTCAAGTACAGGAAAAACTTCTTAAGCAACCAATGACAGGATACCCATCAACCCCAACTGGAAAAAGTACATTTATGGGTGGAAAGACTGAAGTGATGACTGAAACGAACATACACGTGAAGGCCATTAACTGATTTGTCTCTTAACGAGGGCAGGAATATCAATAACTACCAGAGAGCACAAAAATGGAGTTCGCGAATAATGCCAAAACAAAACATGGCTCCAAAACATTGCAATAGAGTAAAGATGTTAAGCTCAAGTTAACAATCTCTAGTGAAAACTATAGTAAGCAACATGAACCTAACTTTATGCTTGCCTTTGTGTGTATTAGAAAGTTTATCCAAGCCGTATGTTCATGAAGAATTGAGATCCAAAAATGCAAGACACATGTAAATACCTATTTCAGAATCATTTTCATCAGCCTTCAGAAGTTCATCAGCTTCTTCAACCGTCTCAGTTTTCACAGGGGGGCCTCCAAAACTCATGTGATTGTACTTCATTAACCACTCTTTATCAAATTCATATCCCGGTTCTACGCTCCAAAATCAAATAATTGTTAGCTAAAGATTGAAAAAGAACCATAAGCCTAGCTGCAATTTCTTTAAAATTTGAAAAAGGAGCGAAATAGAACCAGCCATTACCTCTTCTAATGTTCAACCGTTTCTCAAAAAAGCGAACAGGGTCTGACCCTTCCAAACATGCCGCATATATTGTCATCCTAAGATAAGAATATGTATAGAACAGAATTATAATACACATTTGGTACATTTAACTTATAAATAAATTTGCCTTTAGTTATGGATATCCCCACTTGTCATTTTTCATGAAATTCATAAACATAATGAATCACCCTGAAGCATTACATTCATACGTGGTATCATTGCACACATAAATCCTTAGTTCTAGTCTTCTCACCACCATAAAGAAAAAATGTGTCCATCTACTTGGTTGGTTAAGGCAAAAAAAAAAGAAGGTCCACCTTAAAGATGTCTTGCAACCCTAATTACAAAAAAAATGTCACATATTTTCAACAGTTTAAATTTATGGATGAAGTGGTTATGAAAAGGTAGTGGAATAAAATGGAGACAATTTTTAAAGAAAGGGTCAAAAGGACATACAGGGCGAGCTCTCGAGCGGCTCTAGGACTACAGAATCTGCCACTCTTGTCAATTTTGGGCTGCACTGAAAAAGTATCTGTGGATTGTTCAACAGTTTCCTCGAAAGTAAGAGCTGAAGGTCGAAGCAGAGAGAATCTTTGAACGCTGTGGTTGGAAGAAAAGAGCAAACGAGAACCCGCAGTGCATTTTGATAGAGAATTGAAGAAAAACCTCACATGGGGTTTTGAGGTATAGGAAGATAAGAGCATATGTGAAAGAGAAAAGGAGGAAGTAGAAGAAGAGCTGAGCACAGAAGCTGCCTCCATTTGTGGGAAGTTTGATTGTGGGTTTAGTTGAATTACTCACTCTGCTGTTCAATTGGTTATGGATAATGGTGCATCCATCTACACACTGCACTCTCTCACTGTGATATGAAGCAGCTGTATGGTGTTTTTCCTTTTTGCCCCTTTTCCCATTTCCACTATTTCGCCTCACTTTTCAACTAAATACTCCTTAACAAGGGAATTTTACACTATGTTAGCTTAGGGCTGTTTAAAATCCAACCCAAAAAAAAGTTATTGATCCATTACTAATGGGTTATTAGTTTAGCGGTTTTGGTAATGATTTTGATTCTTTTTTGTTATTGGATTATTGGTTCTTAACGGTTTGAGGTTTTTCTTTATGGTTAACAGATAATCTGATAGTAAATTAAATAATTATATTTATATCATTTTGCATATAAAGTTCTTGACTTAAAGTTTAATTTCCTACTTTTATTTCTAGCTGTCTCAAGCTCTTGGTTATTTTACAATGTAAAAGTGTTTGCTTTTGAACAAAATGCTATTTGTGAACTCATGTGCATGGTTCATTTGGTTTGTCACCTTGTTTCTAAGTGATTTTCAATTATTTTTTAATGTCAAATCTTAACGGTTAAATCGATAATCGATAGACCAATAACCGATAAGCCAATATCGTAATGGTTCTATAACGGTTTAGCATGTCTACAAACCGATAACTAATAAGTCAAATTGATAAACTTCAAATTTGAACCGAACCGACCGATATATAGCCCTACATTAGTGTTTGGCCACAAATTTCCAAATATTTTTGACAAGCCATTTTTTGTTGAAGTTGTGATGATGTTTCGTCATGCATTTGGTCATAAATTTTGGGAGAAATATTTAACTTTTAAAAAAATGATTTATACCCATAAGTTCTAAAAATTCTTAAAAATACTCATAAGTTTGTATCAATGTCTTAAAAGACTCTATTGGGACTCGCCTCGAGGCTCACCCAGGACGGAGCTCTAGCAAAATGCCCCAAGATTCAATTGTCAGGCTTAGTTCCGTAAGACTTACCCCCTAAGTGCCCGAATGTACGTCATAAGCATGCTTAACACCCAATGTTCGGGGGCTCACCTAACATATTTTACACAAATTATGTGTTAAATTCTTTAGTTAACATTGTTGACCCTCGTAACTCTTAAAAAAATGAATGATAACCTAATATAGTTTTTTAATCTATAGAAATAAGAAGATTGAGAGTAACTCAAATAACAAGTTGTAGTATCACATTTTTACTATTTGACAACACTGTAAGGGTGATTATATATTACGTAATATTTCTTTTAAAAATACATAGCGAAATTTTACTTTTTCACTTAATATTGATCTCTAAGTTTTTGTCATATGTCTCAAAATTATTATATTTTATTATTTAGTTATTTGAAAGTAATTTTATTTATATTCATGATGGAGTGATGTTTTTATCATAATACTAGTAAGTTTTATTGATTATTTTCTTTTAGGGGGTATATTGTATAGTATGATAATAATAATAATAATATATTTTTAGAAAGTTAAGATAATTGTGTTGATTTGCATCTCATAATAATTTTTATATCATTACATTATTTATACTGGTATAATCATGTTATAAGTTTTTATTTTCTATGAGTTTCCTTAAACATGTTTGTAATTATTTAATCTATTGATGTATTTTTTTAATATAATTTTGTCTTATATATTATTATACTATATTATAAATTAAAAATTTAAAGATCCATGGGACTTACGCCTCACCTTGTGCTAAGTAAAACTCCCCGCCTCACGCCCTCACTTTTTAAAATACTAGTTTGTATTATCATTTTATAATGAAAATGTTCTGTAAAAATCCATGAGAAAAAATATAATTAATATAATTTTTTTTTTTACAAAAAAGAGGAAGAAAACAAAAGAAAAATAACATTGATTTGTATACTAAAAACTACTATTACTACTTGTAATTGGAAGTGACTTCGAAGAGAAAACTTGGATAAAAATTGTATAAAATATGTGTATAACAGTATATATTTTGTACAACAAACTAGGAATGAAATTTAGTCCAAAACTATAAATGATGAGTGTTTTTATAAAATATAAAATTTTGGGGTAATTTTTAACTTTTTAAAAATTCTCAAATACTTGAATTTACCCCAAAATCTAGATTTTTCTAGGACTTGGGAACTTGGGCATGTCAAATATATTGAAAAAAATAAATAAGTAACATATATAATATACCTAATTACTATGTCACGACCCAATCCACCGGACCGTGCATACACTTATTCTAACAGCTAACTCCCAAACCGGTTAAAACGTGCAAAAAATACTCGAATAGTGCGAAATTCATTTAATACCTTAAAGATTTTTTAAAACATAAATTTTAATGAAAACTTTTTACTGAAAGACCTCCTCAAGGAACTAGTCTAAATAGGTACAAGAGCTATTAAAAGAGTACAATTTATATTAGAAAATAAGACATAGCTCCCCCATAAGGAAGGAAAAATGATCGCTATTGGAGATCATCATCGTCTTCACCTATGAAACATCAATAACCCTGCAACCAAACTATGTCAAGTGGCATAGCCGGAGTAGTATCAGTACAAATATAGGTTATGAAAACACTACACAATCATGATCAATCCCAACACTTAAACCATACATCAGACCCCCCCTCCCCCTATCATCTATCTAACTTAATAACCACCATTTCAATAAACAAATAACATACATTTATAATCATAAGTAGGGGTGTATAGACCAAACTGTAAAGTCAAACCGAATCGATGAATCAAGTAAAATTGAGAAAAAGAAATCGACTTTTGGTTTGATTTGATTGGTTTGGCGTTGAAAAAAAATCCAACCATTCTTGGTTTGATTTGGTATTAATAATATAAAAAGTTGAACCAGCCTCAATCCAAACCAACATAATACATATATAATTTTAAATTTTTATACATAAAACTATTCATATAATCTATTGTGTAAAATATTTTAAAATTAGTTTTATAATTTTCAATATGTACAAATTAGATATTATATTTAGATTTGGGCTTGTTGTAATGATCTCCAGGTCATTTCTATGTTTATGCCTCCTAGCCATCATTTAGAGCGTTCCTATGGCGACCCCAAGTCATTTATGCCTTGTTGTGACTGACAGTTCGGTCACCTGATCGTTCGTTTGGTTTTGTGTGAGTTTATGTATTTTAGAGATTTTCAACCTTGAACAGTCATTTTTGATCAAAAGTTCAAGAATATGACCTCAGAATCTAATTTGAACTATTCCATCAGCTCTGAAAGGATCATTTTAGGCTAGTAGCATGGTACTCCTGAGGCTTTTAGTGTGAGTCTGTGCGATTAGGCATTTTAACTTTCAAGTTAAGGCCTAAGTTCGACTTTAGTCAACATTATGAGTAAACGAGCTCAAATGAAAATTCCATCAGCGTGGTTAGCTCCTGAATGCTGAGTTTGGTGTAGAACAACCCTTAGTATGGATCCTAGGGATTTCAGGCTAATTCCGATCCCCTAGTGGATTTTAGCTTAAAATGGAGTTTGGGGGTGGTGTCACGACCTAATGGTACACCCTAGATGTAACATGGCATATAGGACCTTTAGAGTCCCCATACAAGCCACTTAGCATTCATAACATAAGAAATAGAACAATTGAGATAAAGAACAACATTTCAAGTCTAAATCATTTTATAAAAGTAAAGCGGAAGTCTAAACACTTTGTCTCATTAGCCATCTAGTACAATTGAATGAAATTGGGCCTAACCCATACATCATGTCCAAAACTGAAAGTAAAGAAGAAAATTGAAAACAATGAAAATCCGTCCTCGAAGCATGAGGACTCACCA
The DNA here is from genome assembly GCA_029582245.1 of Solanum etuberosum. Lineage (NCBI taxonomy): Eukaryota > Viridiplantae > Streptophyta > Magnoliopsida > Solanales > Solanaceae > Solanum > Solanum etuberosum. Next base: position 44,334 of record JAJONR010001910.1, on the reverse strand, counting down.
AAGCTCAGAATCTCTCAAATCAACCTCTAGCCACGAAACTGAGAAACCTCACAATCGAACATTGTATTTGGAGAAATGTAGGCAAAAGTATGCGTTAGTACAAAATATGTACCAAGTATGATAGCCATGCATATAAACATTTAAATCATGCTAAAATAGGACATTTTCATGAGCATGCAATGATCAAGGTAAAACATGAAACTTGAGAGTTAGAAAATATAATTCATAAAACATGATCAATGCAAGTGAATATCATCTTGAAACATACTTACGATACTTCTTGAAGTAACCTTGGTTCATCATAACTTCATCTGTTTGTGGGAAGTAGCTTTAATCGATATATAAGACCATGTGAGCTAGCAACATGGAATTCAGTGTCTACCTCACACCGAAAAGGGGTGTCCTACTTGCCACGGTAAGGACCATGAACTTCTAGCTATTGTGGATCCACTAGCTAATGTCTATCTAGACAATCCTATGTTGGCACATAGTTATGGGACACAGGTAATCGCCACTTGTCCACTCGGTTCTAAGCTTAACTTCCACAAAATAGTTCTTAATCCTATTCATCTTAGCTCATGAAGGAACATGGGTAATCACCTCTTGTCCTTACATCATGTGACATGGTAATCGCATCTTGTCATTCAATTAGAGAGCATGGGTAATCGCCTCTTGCCACATCATTAGAATAACTTCTTAACATTGGTTCATTTTAGGTGAGAAAGCCTTTCAACTCTAAGAACCATTATCATGTGAGAAAACCTTTCACAATTCATGCTTACATGTGTATATGAGAAATCCTTTCAACAACACAATAATATCAACAACATTGATACTTCAATCTCAAAGCATCCTTAAAACATTTGCATAAATTTCATAAGAACATGCATAATTCTATAATTCACCTTTCAATGTCACAACCCACTTTCAATCATCAATCATCTCGAAAACATGGGTTAGACATGGGTTCATAGGAATTAATCATAATTCATGTAATTCTATCAATACATACTTGATTTCATAAAGCTCTTCTTTCATAATCCAAGACCCACATTATATGCTCATAACTTGGAAAACATGAAAATTACATGGGTTCATGGGGGATCATCATAAAATCATGAGATTAACTCAATTCATGCATGATAAATCATAAATCAATCAAATAGATCAACAATTAGGAGCACCCATAGCATAGAAGAAAATCCTAACTCAATTGGGGAATTCTAGCTTTGAAAATAGGAGAATTTGGGAGCTCCATGAATGGAAGGAATCCATGGATGAAAACTATCATACCTCAATGCCAATTGCTTAGCTTCAATGGAGGAATTAGAGACTTGGCTTGCAAACCCTAGCTTGGACCCTTCTTCTTCAAGTTTTCTAGAGAGAGAAATATTTTGGGAGGAAGACTTGTTTTCTTTTGTAAATTTGACAGAATGATTTTTAATTGGGAAATTTTAGAGTTAAAACACTTATATAGGGGTTTTGGGGAAGGGTAAAACGACATAGTATTAGGCTAGACTAATTAGGAAAAGACCAACTGCCCCTAGAGAAATAACTGGCACCCCCTAACGACGCTTCAGACCGACGGACCGTGGTTTGACCGACGGTCCGTCTTGCACGTCCTTCATTCGACGTCAGAAAGTGAATTTGAGGCCATGATCCACGGACCTCAATCCACGAACCATGGACCCACCGATAGTCCGTTTGTACAGACCGTGGTTCATGGTCCTCTGGGCCTTGTGGGGTGGCCAATCCACCGACCAGACCCACGGTCCGTGGATCAGTCCATGAGTCGTGGCTGGCCTCCGTCGGATGGCACCTAGAAACTCTTGAAAACCGCTATTATTCCCCTTCTCGAATCCAAGGTGTTACATTATCTCCCCCTTGGGATCATTCATCCTCGAATGAGATTCAAGACATCACAAGAAGAAAATGACTCTAAACTAGCAACCCATCATGCATGCAACTTCATCTAAATGAACACAACCAAGGAGGAACCTCGACTCCAAGCTAGAACATATTCAAAGCATCATAAGGAAGATAGGAACTAGACCTAGCAGCCTAACATGAATGCAATCACATAAATGCACATATCCAAGGAGGAATCATCAACTCCAAGCTAAAGCATATTCAAAACATCATATCATGAAGTCTATATGCAACTCATACTCAAATAAACATGTAGAAATCAATCAAATTGACTCATTTTCTCAAAACTTAAACTCTTTTCATGAACATGCATAAATGAGAAAATCATGGAAATGTCTAAGACATATGAAACTAAGAGAGAAAACCATGAGGAACTCATTACCTCAAGCTAGATTAGGGGTAGAAGGAAAGAGATGGGGATATCAGGACATCATATCGGCCTCGGCCTCCCAAGTAACACCCTCAACCAACTAATTCCTCCACAACACTTTCACGGAATCAACTTCTATATTTCTCAACTTCTTGACTTGCCGGTCTAAAATCTCAACCGAAACTTCTTCATAGGAAAGATTCTCCTTAACCCCCAACCCTTCTAAGGGAACTATAGATGTCAGATCACCAACACATTTCTTCAACATAGAGACATGAAAAAATGGATGCACCGATGCAAAATAATTAGGCAATTCAAGTTCATAAGATACCTTACCAACATACCTCAAAATATGATATGGGCCTATATATCGGGGACTAAGATTTCCTTTCTAACCAAACCTCATTACACCCTTCATGGGTGAAATCTTCAAGTAAACCCAATCATGAACATCAAACTCAAGATCTCTTCTTCTTACATTGGTGATGAGTCTGAGATTTTGATTCATTTTAGGCTTGTTATTCATAGAATTAGTGTCCTCAATGCATATTTTGTGCTCCAAACTGTTGTTTAAATGTTAATTTGCAGATATACATGCAAAATAGCAAGGCAAGGACATTACCGGGCAAAAAAAAGCGAAAAAAATAAAAAAGACCGAAGATAGTGAAAGCTGATAATCGCCAAAGCCACTCGGTGAGTCGTCGAGTGGCACTTCAGTTCGCCAAATGTTCCAGACTGCCAGCCCTGGGGAGAAGCCAACTTGGTGACGGAACATACCCTTCGGTGACACACCGATTGGATCGGCGAATAAGACTCAGCCCGCCGAATGTTACAGAACTATTAGTGAAGATGCAAGCAAAAACAACGATTACAAAGGACAAGTGGCGCATCGCCGAACCGGTTGGCGATCCCCACTTGGATCGCCTAAAATTATAGCACAGAAATGGTGATGACTCAAGATAAAAAGGCGATGGATAGAAGCATTTGGCGCGTCGCCGACCTGGTAGGCGACACTCGACTTATACCGTTGAATGACCCCGAAGGTCAAAATCGGAAAAAATATAAATTGATTTTTAAAAAGAGAAAAGGGAAACCTGCCATTGTAAGACTCCGAGTTTTGATTGAAACATTGTTCTTCTTAGTTTTTGAGAGTTTTCTAGTAGATTTTAAGTTGTGTTTTCGATAATGAGCACTTTGGACCATTATAAAGACGTGGATTGCATTGTCCAGCCTATGGATAACGTAGTTGGTAATAATTTCCTACCTTTTATAATGTGTGGCTAAAACCCCCCATTCTTGGGGGTGTGATTATGTGATTAATTGTCTTAATTAGCTTATATGTGTTAGTAATTACTGATTTAATTGATGTTTTGAAGTGGGTTTGATTGATAATTGAGTTTTAACTTATGAATTATAGTTGCAAATACAGTTCTAATCTAGTATTCTATGCTTGCTCGAGAGAGAGGTTTTAGAATTAAGGTTATCAATTGATGATTGTAGTGATTGGGTTGTTGTGGGTTCAACTCGAGAGAGTGAATCTTAATTCAATCCTACCTATCTAGCTCGAGAGAGTAGATAAATTGAGGTAGTGGGCTGTTTATAGTATGATGCTTGTTGAGGTTTGAGAGAACTCACTTGATTCGTGATGGTTGATCGAGAGATGGCCATTACACCTAAAGCCTAGCCTACCCACTAAGATTCAGCAATTTTTGGTAATTCGTAATCACCCATATAGCGAAATTGGCAATTAATCAATCACATCCCAAGTATTCCTCTCTACTTGATTACTCCCTTGTTTCCGTAGTTGTTAATTGACAAACCTTAGCCCCCCATTTGACACTTGTTATCAACCCCTTAGATTTAATCTAATGATTTCAATAATTTCTATTCCTACAACTGTTTAGAACATGTCTTTCACTTTGTAACTGAATTCTCTATCGTGTCACTCCCTGTGGGATCAACCCCAACTCTTTGTTGGGTTTATACTAGATTACGATCGCCTAAACTTAGTATTGGATGAAGTGTAGTTGAGCGTTGTCAAAAATGGTGCCGCTGCCGGGGAGTGGTGTTTAGAATTCTCTTATTGAAGTATAACTGTGATCTAATCTTGTTTGTAGTTGAATCGACTTACTTGGTTTTGTGTTTGTTGTTGGCTGTTTGTGAACAGGTGACAAGATGAGTGTGAATGGAAGTAACGGTAGCCAACTTGGACACCAAGATGACATTGGCAATCTCAATAATGTCAATGAGGATCAATTGGGTAGCGTAGGTGCTATTCGCTTACCTCCGGTCATGGGATATGCTGCATTCCATGTTACTAGCACGATGCTACAACTATTGCAAATGAAAGGTGTATTCGGAGGGCTGGATCATGAGGATCCCCATGACCATATTCAGAACTTTGTGGACGTATGTGGTCCATTCTCGCTAAAGAATATCTCACAAGAATCAGTACGGCTACGGTCGTTCCTTTTCTCTCTGATTGGGGAAGCGACCAAGTGGTTAGCAGATCTACCGAGGGACTCCATTACGTCTTGGGAAGAACTTACCGAGGCATTCTACATAAGATTCTTCCCACCCTTGAAGATGGTGAAGTTGCGTGACTATATTCAGAACTTCAAGCAAGTAGACGGGGAACCGATTCATGAAACATGGCTGAGATTTCAAAAGTTGCTGCTACAGTGTCCAACTCATAGGCTTCAAGGCAATGTGATACTATAATATTTTTACCGGAGTTTAGACTCAGTTAACAAAGGAGTAGTTGACCAGCTTGTCCGAGGAGGGATAATGTTACAACCATTTGAAGTAGCCTCTTCTCTTCTTGACGAAGATTAACCGGGCTTGGTACACTCAAGAGGACCAAGTGTCTCTATTAAATTTCAGGATGACAAAGGAACAAATTGACAAGGAGAAAGAGCGGGATGAAAATATTAGCAAGATGATGTTCCAAATGGAGTTATTGAGAAAACAGGTGCTAGAGAGCATTGATGAAAACAAAGAGGTAAAAAAAGTGTCTAGACTCGAGGAGGGTTCTTGCCCCAGATATTTAAAGTCGGGTGGGAATCAAGGTTGGAACACACTTATTGAAGATGAACGGAGAGGGTACAATCAAGATTGGGCTGACCAAAATGACTTTTGGAGGAGAGAAAACAATCATGAAGTGTATCACATGCAAACAGGTGACGACCCAAAATCTAAGGATAGCTCAGGAAGCCTTCGAGTAGATGAATTGTTATCGCGCATTCTAGATAAGGTTGAAGTGTCTGATGACATGCTTAAGAAAATGAAGGCTGATTTCTCATCATTGAACAATAAAGTTAATTCTCACATAGACAAGCAACTTGAATGTTAAATGAGCCAACTTTCAGCCTAATTAGAACCCAAGCTATTGGAAAAGAATGCAAATAAGCATGTGGAAAATTCAAAGGTTGATCATGACAAAAGTTTGGCAGTTGTAACACGAAGTGGGAAAGTAGCAGGGGGTAATGTGAAAGTAAATGATGGGGCAAACTCTAGTGAAGAAGAGAAAGACATCATTGATGTAGAGAGATCCGCCCAAGCACCGGATAGTAATACGCCCAAAGAGGATGAAGAACATCCAAAGCAAAGCACCACCGAAGAGTTGCAAAGATCTAAAGAAGGGGCTGCATCTTCTTCAAATTTAGTGAAACTGTTACCCAAAATCAATCCCCCTTTTCCTCAAAGGCTCAAAAAGTGGAATGAAGATGAAAAGTTCAAGAAATTCCTATCCGTGTTCAAGACACTCTCTATATAGTAGAAGCATTATTGGAGATGTCGGAATACGCAAAATTCATGAAGGAGCTAGTCACTAAGAAAAGAAGTATGGATTTTGAAACAATTGAAGTTTCTCACAATTGTAGTGCCGTTATGACCAGTGATGTGATAAAAAAGAAAGAAGATCCGGGGGCATTTACTATCCCATGTACCATTAGTATGCTTCAGTTTGCCAAAGCGTTATGCGACTTGGGGGCGAGTATAAACTTGATGCCATACGCCATCTTCAAGCAACTTGGGCTGGGTGAACCGAAATCCACAACAATGCGACTACTTATGGCTGATCGGTCCATCAAACACCATATTGGAATACTTTATGATATATTGGTGAAGGTGGATAGATTTATATTTCCGACTGACTTTGTTATTTTGGATTGTGAGATTGATGTGGAGGTACCTATTATTTTGGGTAGATCATTTTTGGCAACCGGAAGAGCTCTAGTGAATGTTGAAAGTGGTGAGTTAAAGTTCTGGGTAAATGATGAGGAGGTTACCTTCAATGCATGAAAATCAATGAAGCAACCTAGTGACATTCATGTGGTTTCAACAATTGATGTGATTGGTGAGGCAGTGGCTAGTGTGAGTGAAATGATGTGCATGAGTGAACCCCTTGCTGGTGTTCTTTCAAACTATGATGAGGATGAAGTGCAAGGGTATGATGAAGTTGTGGCTGCTCTATCGGACTAGGTGCTTATTATGAAAATCCAGTGAAGCTTGATATTGATCTGAAAAATTGAGAGAGTCCTCCGGCTAAACCATCCACCGAAGAACCTCTAAAGCTTGAGTTAAAAGCACTCCCATCCCATCTTCGATATGTATTCTTGGGAGTCAATGACACCTTGCCCGTCATCATTGCTGCGTACTTGCTTAAGTGGCAAGTGAAATTGTTGGTTGAGGTGTTGAAATGATATATTAAAGCCATCGGATGGACAATTGCTGATATTGTGGGGATTCCCCCCGGGATATGCACTCATAAAATCCAATTGGATATTGAATGCAAACAAAGTGTTGAGCATCAAAGAAGACTAACTCCGCCTATGCAAGAAGTGGTGAAGAAATAAATCATCAAGTGGTTAGACGCAGGTGTAGGGTACCCTATTGCGGATAGACAATGGGTAAGTCTCGTGCAATGTGTACCAAAGAAAGGAGGCATCACGGTGGTTCCAAATGAAAAAAAGGTGAACTTGTACCTATGAGGCCGGTCACGGGGTGGCGAGTATGCATAGACTACCAGAAATTAAATGCATGGATCGAGAAAGATCATTTCCCAATGCCATTTAGGGACCAAATTCTTGATAGGCTTGCGGGGCGTGGATGGTACTGCTTTTTGGATGGTTATTCCAGGTACAAACAAATTTTCATTGCACCGGAGGATCATGAAAAAACCAATTTTACATGTCCCTACGGGACCTTTGCCTTCAAGAGGATGCCTTTTGGGTTGCGTAATGCTCTGGCAACATTTCAACTATGTATGCTCTCTATTTTCGTAGATATGGTGGAAGACTCAATGGAGGTATTCATGGATTATTTCTCAGTCGTTGGTGATTCATTTGAAGCTTGTCTTGAACACCTTGGGCAAGTGCTATAAAGGTGTGCGGAGACCAATCTAGTTCTAAATTGGGAGAAATGTCACTTCATGGTAAAATAGGGCATTATGTTGGGGCATAAAATTTTAGGAGAAGGAATGCAAGTGGATCAAGCTAAAGTCGAAGTCATTGCCAAACTTCCCCCTCCTATCTCGGTAAGAGGTGTCCGGAGTATTCTAGGCCATGCGGGTTTCTACAGGCGGTTTGTAAAAGACTTTTCCAAAGTGGCACACCCACTTTGCAAATTGCCAAAGAAGGAATCCCGCTTCAATTTTGATGACACTTGCCTAAAAACATTTTTGTGCTTAAAAGAAAAACTAGTATCAGCCCCGATCATTATTGCCTTCGATTGGAGTATTCCATTTGAAATCATGTGTGATGCTAGTGGTATTGCTTTGGGAGTTGTGCTTGGTCAACAAAAAGGGGGATTATTTCACCCAATCTAGTATGCAAGTAATACATTAAATATGGCTCAAAAGAATTATACCATCATGGAGCAAAAATTGTTAGCGGTGGTGTACGCATTTGAAAAATTACGAGCGTACTTTTTGGGAATCAAAGTGGTGGTTCACACAGATCATGCTGCCATTAGGTACTTGATGGCTAAGAAGGATGTGAAACCAAGGTTGATTCGGTGGGTACTGTTGTTGCAAGAAGTTTGTTTCGAAGTAAAAGAGTGGAAGGGATGTGAAAATCAAGTAGCAGATCATTTGTCTCGGTTAGAAACCAATTTAGTTGATCCCAATGAAAGAGACATTGTGGCCGAATTTCCTGATGAAACGGTGATGAGGGTAACCCAAGGCAACCCACCTTGGTATGCTGACTTCGCTAACTATGCGGTGTGTGGAATAATACCTGAAAGTCTGAACTTCTACCAACGAAAGCGGTTCTTGTTCGATGTGAAGAGGTATTTCTGGGATGAACCATATCTGTTCAGAGAATGCGCAGACCATATAATTCGAAGATGTTTACTGGAAGAGGAAGTCAATGATATTCTCAATGCTTGCCATGCTTCACCTATTGGTGGACACCACAGCGGGGTGCAGACAACCGCCAAAGTGCTTCAAAATGGCTACTATTGGTCATCACTATACCAAGATACACATGGCTTTGTTAAACAATGCACACAATGCCAAATTCAAGGAGGGGTATCAAGAAAGCATGAGCTACCTCTCAATCCCATCCTAGAGGTTGAATTGTTCGATGTTTGGGGGGGTAGATTTCATGGGTCCGTTTGTGAGTTCTTTTGGAAACACGTACATTTTGGTGGCAGCTGATTATGTTTCAAAATGGGTACAAGCTGTAGCCTTACCGAACAATGAGGGAAAGAGTGTTGTACAGTTCTTAAAGCGCTACATCTTCACAAGATTTGGCACACCACGTGCTATTATCAGTGATGAGGGGTCTCATTTTTGCAACCGGTTGTTTACTTTGTTGTTGAGTAAATATGGAGTTAAACATAAAGTTACAACGCCCTATCATCCAAAAACAAGTGGCCAAGTTGAGGTTCAAATCGAGAGATTAAGAGTATTCTGGTAAAAATAGTGAATGCACATCGGCCGGATTGGTCTCGGAAGCTGGATGATGCTCTTTGGGTGTACCGCACCGCTTTCAAAACACCAATTGGCATGTCACCATATCAGTTGGTATTTGGTAAATCTTGTCACCTGCCAATTGAGCTTGAACATAAGGTGCTATGGGCATTGAAGACACTAAATCTGAATTGGGGAAATGCTTCAAAAGGGAAAGTAAATCAACTTCATGAGTTGGAGGAATTTCGGTTGAGGGCATATGAAAGTGCAACCCTTTATAAGGAGAAAATGAAGAAGTGGCATGACGCTAAAATTCTTCAGTGAGAGTTACGAGTTGGTGATTTTGTTTTGCTTTACAATTCTCATTTGAGACTTTTCCCGGGTAAACTTAGATCGAAGTGGTCTGGCCCATTCATAGTAACTCGAGTGTTCACCAATGGGGCAATAGAAGTTGAAGGAAAAGAAGCATTTGAAGCTCTATTTTGGAGAATGTCATGAAATATCAGTAATTGAAGAGGTGTATTTGGAAGATGCTTGAATGCATTTCCACGTCGTGCCACGACGTTAAATAAGGTGCTTCTTGGGAGGCAACCCAAGCTTTAATTATTTTCGAATAATGTGTACTGAATGTGCAGGGACAGGTGGTTTTGCAATGGTAAGACCATTTTGGCGGTCCGTTGAGTGGGTCGGCGATCCCGATCTGGCTCGCTTTTTGCACATGCCTGGAGGACAATCATCCTGGAATACTCGGTGAAGCGGCCAGTTTTTTCGGCGGTGCGCTGACGAGGCTCGGCGGTCCCCACTTCTACCGCCCTTTGGTCACATCTGCAGGGCCAGTGTTCTGGAAAATTCAGCGAAGCTGTCAGTCTGTTCGGCGGTACGCCAATGGGGTTCGGCGAGCCCGACTTCTTTCGCCCTTTGGTCACATCTGCAGGGTCAGTGTTCTGGAATCTTTTGCGAGCCACATTCAGTTCGGCGGTTCGCCATGTGGTTTGGCGACCTCTAACAAGCTTCACCGATTGGCCACTTAGTGAAGAATTCTCATAACCCCGTTCCTTTCATTCAGTGCTTTTTCCTTTTTCATTCTGTCTTTATTTTTCATTTTACCTTGAGGACAATGTTAGGTATACTTGGTGGGGTGGAGATTTGATACCACCTCTTGATGTGGTTGAATGTGGCTGTTCTCTTGCAACTTCGAGTGTCGGTTGTGATCAATATCGATGACTTGAATAGTGCTCTCGATTGAACGATATGAGTGTACGGCTCCAATGAGGCAAGTTTAGTTACATAGGTCATATGTGAACTCCTAGCATGTCATTGTGACTAGCCAGTTGTTGAGTTGATCTCTTGTGATGATCTTTGCACGCTAGCTGAAAATTGTAGAGTCTTGTTTGATGATTGTGTTGAATGCCATGTGCGGTGAGATTTTCTTGAAATATGTTCTTGGTAATACGTATAACTTGCCCCGTTAGTCCAATGGATTGATGTATGCAAGCGATTGAGATGATATTAGGCACTTTGTGAAGAGTGAACCAAAATTGATCTTATACCTCTTTGTGACTGCCTTGTGAGAGTGTTAACCTAGCTTGGCACCATTTGAACCTATCCTTTTCTTTGGAAGAAACTTGAACAACTTTGACCCTTTCTCCCATCACCTATAACCTTCATGAAGTATTGGTTCGTTTGAATAGCCAACTTAGGCCAAAAGCCTAAGTCGGGGTGTGGTGAAAAAGGAGGAAAAAAGGAGGAAAATCAAGAAGTGTGAAAAATTCACCCTTGAAAGATCTTGTTTTGAAAAATTTGGAACCCCTCCATGTAAAAAAAAAAGAGAAAGAAAAGAAAAATGTGAAAATAGAAAAAGATTGAAAAAGAAAAGAGTTTGTGAAATAAAGCTTGCGAAATGAGCAAAAGAAATGGGGTATCCAATGAGTCTTGCTTAAATGAACATAGGGTGGATTGTGAACATCATATAGTGTGAAAGAGAGGAGAAAAAAGTGAAATGTAGGCCATGCTTCATGATGGTAGAAGTCACTAAAAAAATGATCATACCTTTACCCTCAGCCCCGTTACAAGCCTTGAAAGACCTTTGTGATCTTGAGTGAGCTGAAATTCAGGTTGGCTGGAAAATAAGGGAAAGCCTATGGGTAAAGTCATGCATGTGTTTATCTTTGGGAGTGTGAGAGTTGTTTTTGATTCCGAAAGTCTAAATTGTTGATGAGTTTTGTGTGAGCATGGAATTCTTGGTGTGAGGGCATTTGAATGCTTTTGTTGAGCTTGAACTTTCATTTGAAGCAAACGTTGTGAGCTTGAGTTATATTTGATAATGGTTAGTCACAGTTTGAATCTTAGAGTGCACATTTGAACATTGCATGATTAGTTTGAACCTCTTATGTGCATTCGTGTTGAGTCTTGAGTAGCACTATTTGTAGACATCCTTATTGAACTGATTGATCTTGTGTTTTACTTGAGGACAAGCAAAATTTTAAGTTGGGGGTGTTGATGAGTCTGGGATGTTGACTCATTTAAGGCTTATTCATAGAATTAGTGTCCTCGATGCCTATTTTTTGCTCCAAACCAATGTTTAAATGTTAATTTGCAGATATAAAGGCAAAAGAGCAAGAAAAGGACATTATCAGACAAAAATGAGCAAAAAAGATGAAAAAGGCTGAAGATAATCAAAGCTGATAATCGCCAAACCCACTCGGTGAGTCGCCGAGTGGCACTTCAGCTCACTAAACGTTCCAGACTGCTAGCCCTTGGGAGAAGCCAACTTGGCGATACCCTTCGGCGACACACCGATTTGATCGGCGAAGGAGATTCAGCCCACCGAATGTTACAGAACTATTAGTGAAGATGCTAGCGAAAACGGCGATCAGAAAGGACAAGTGGCGCATCACCGAACCGGTCGGCGATCCCGACCTGGATCGCCTAAAATTACAACACAAAAATGGTGATGACTCAAGATAAAAAAGTGATGGATAGAAGCGTTTGGCACGTCGCCGACCTTGTCGGCGACACTCAAATTATACTGCCGAATGCTCCCGAAGGCCAATATCTGAAAACGTATAAATTGATTTTCAAAAAGAGAAAAGGGAAACCTGCCATTTTTAGACTTCGAGTTTTGATTGAAAAATTGTTCTTCTTAGTTTTTGAGAGTTTTCTAGTAGATTTCAAGTTGGGTTTTTGAGATTGAGCATTTTGGACCATTGTAAAGACGTGTATTGCATTGCCCTGCTTATGGATAACGTAGTTGGTAATAATTTCCTAGTTTTTATAATGTGTTGCTAAAACCCCTATTCTTGGGGGTGTGATTATGTGATTAATTGTCTTAATTAGCTTATTATGTGTGTTAGTAATTACTGATTTAATTGCTGTTTTGAAGGGGGTTTGATTGATAATTGAGTTTTAGCTTATGAATTGTAGTTGCAAATGTAGTTCTAGTCTAATATTCTATGCTTGCTCGAGAGAGAGGTTTTATAACTAAGGTTATCAATTGATGATTGTAGTGATTGGGTTGTTGTGGGTTCATCTCGAGAGAGTGAATCTTAATTCGATCCTTCCTGTCTATCTCGAGAGAGTAGATAAATTGAGGTAGTGGGCTATTTATAGAATGATGCTTGGTGAGGTTCGAGAGAACTCACTTGATTCGTGATGGTTGATCGAGAGATGGCCATTACACCTAAAGCCTAGCCTACCCACTAATATTCAGCGATTTTTGGTAATTAGTAATCACCTGTATAGCAAAATTTGAAATTAATCGATCACATCCCCAAGTATTCCTCTCTACTTGATTACTCCCCTGTTTCCGTAGTTGTTAATTGACAAACCTTATCCCCCCATTTGACACTTATTGTCAACCCATTAGATTTAATCTAATGATTTCAATAATTTCTATTCCTACAACCGTTTAGAACATATCTTTCACTTCGTAAATAAATTCTCTACTGTATCACTCCCTGTGGAATCGACCCCAACTCTTTGTTGGGTTTATACTAGATTATGTACCCTTAGTATTGGATGAAGTGTAGTTGAGCGTTATCAATCGGCATATGGTTTTTGCCGACTTTGAGCCATTTTCAACCTTTCTCTAATAAGTCGAACTTTTTCTGTCGCCTCATGTACCAACTCGGGATTCATTAGGGCAACTTCACCCACCTCAAACCAACCGATAAGAGACCTACACCGCCTACCATAAAGAGCCTCAAATGGAGCCATGCCAATACTTGAGTGATAACTATTGTTATACGCAAACTCGATCAATGACAAATGGTTATCCCAATTACCTTTGAAATCAATCACATAAGACCTCAACATATCTTCCAAGGTTTGGATAGTACGCTCTGCTTGCCCATCGGTTTGTGGATGAAAGGCCGTACTAAGCTTAACACTAGTACCAAGACCTTTTTGAAAAGATCTCCAACACTGAGAAGTGAATTGGGTACCACGATCGGAGATAATGGATAAAGGCACTCCGTGCAACCTTACCATTTCCCTCAAATACAACTTAGCATAATCCTCCACCGAGTAAGAAGCCTTGATGGGAATAAAATGATTTGATTTCGTCATTCGATCTACTACAACCCAAATTGAGTCATGTTGTGGCCGGGTGCGAGGCAAACCAACCATAAAGTCCATAATTACATCTTCCCACTTCCAAGTAGGAATGCTAATATCTTGGGATAAACCTCACGGTTTCTGATGCTCAACTTTTACTTGTTGACAATTCGGACACTTAGCCACAAATTCTGCAATATCCTTCTTCATCCCATTCCACCAATAGATCTCACGCAAATCACGATACATTTTGGTGGCTCCTGGGTGAATGGAATACCAAGAACTATGGGCTTCTGACAAGATATGTTCCCTCAAATCATCAACATTAGGAACACACAAATGACCTTGATATCTAAGTACTCCATCTCCCCCTTGGGAGAAAGCCTCTACGGACTTTCTAAGCACCGCTTCCTTCAATTCAACCAAAATTGGATCAAGACCCTTCTTGGCTTTCACATCCACCACAAAAGACGATTCTGAGCCGTTGTGAACCATAACACCACCCTTGGTAGAGCCCACTAACTGAACACCCAACCGGGCCAATCTATGAACATCTCGAACCAACTCCTTCTTATCTTCTTCTATATGAGCAAAACTACCCATAGATAACCGACTAAGGGCATCCGTCACCACATTCGCTTTACCGGGGTGATAGAGAACACTCATATCATAATCTTTCAATAACTCAAGCCACTTTCTTTGGCAAAGATTAAGATCCTTCTGATTAAACATATATTGTAAATTCTTATGGTTGGTATACACATCTACATGAACACCATATAAATAATGCCTCCAAATCTTCAAGGCAAAAAAAACAACCGCTAGCTCAAGGTCATGGGTAGAATAATTTTCTCATGAATCTTAAGTTGCCTTGAAGCATAGGCAATGACTTTCCCATTTTGCATAAGCACACATCCTAGCCCAATTCTTGAGGCATCACAATGAACAACAAAGCTGTCAGTTCCATCCGGTAAAGTCAACACCGGAGCGAGAGTAAGTCTATCCTTCAACACTTGGAAACTCTTCTCACATGCTTCAGACCATACAAATTTAGCCTTCTTTTGATCAATGCTGTCAATGGAGAGGCAATCAAAGCAAACTCCTCAACAAGTCTTCTGTAGTAACCAGCTAAACCCAAGAAACTTCTAATATCTGAGGGAGATAGAGGTCTAGGCCAACTCTTGACCGCATCCGTCTTCTTAGGATATACCTCAATACCCTTACTTGAAATAATATGACCAATAAAAGCTACGAACCTTAGCCAAAACTCACATTTGCTAAACTTTACAAAGAGTTGTTGGTTCTTGAGAATTTGCAACACAATCCTCAAATGATCAATATGCTCATCCTCACTTCTCGAATAAATCAATTTATCATCAATGAACACAATCACAAACATGTCAAGGTACTGTCTAAACACCCTATTCATCAAATCTATAAATGTCGCCGGAGCATTAGTCAAACCAAATGACATTACCAAAAACTCATAATGACCATACCGAGTTCGAAAAGCCATCTTCAGAATGTCATCTTCCTTCACCCTCAACTGGTGATAACCCGACTGAAGGTCAATCTTAGAGAAGTAACCCGCTCCTTGAAGTTGGTCAAACAAATCATCTATCCTTGGAAGAGGATGCTTATTCTTAATAGTCACCTTGTTCAACTGACGATAGTCAATACACATACGAAGAGAACTATCTTTCTTTCTAACAAACAAAACAAGAGCACCCAGAGAGAGATACTCGGTCGGATGAAACCCTTATTCAACAAGTCTTTCAATTGTTCCTTCAACTCCTTTAGTTTCGCCGGAGCCATTTGGTAAGGAGGAATAGAAATAGGTTGCATATCTGAGAGGAGGTTAATACCAAAGTCTATTTCCCTTTCAGGAGGAATACCGGGTAAATCATCTCGGAACACTTCCTGAAACTCATTAATAATGGGGACCGACTTAAGAGTAGGGGTTTCAAAATCCACATCCCTCACCCTAACTAGATTGTATATACAACCCTTATTCAATCATATTTCTAGCTTTAAGATAAGAGACAAACTAACCCTTAGGCATAGAATTTCCCATTTTCCATTCTAGAATAGGCTCATTCGAAAACTGAAACTTGACTACACGAGTTCTACCATCAATAGAAGCATAACATGAGTGCAGCCAATCCATACTAAGGATAATATCATAATCTAGCATATCAAGCTCTACCAAATCAACAAGAGTAACTCTATGGGACAAGGAAACGTGGCACTTTCTATAGACCCTCTTAGCCACAATAGAATCACCAACAGGGGTAGAGACATAAAAATTATCTAACAATACATCCGGAAGAACATCATACCTCATAGTCACATATGGCGTCTTAAAAGATAAGGTAGCACCGGGATCAAGCAAAGCATAAACATCAAGTTGAAAGACTTTCAACATACCGGTAACTACATCAGGAGAACCCTCTTACTCACCACGAGTCTGAAGTGCATAATATCGGTTTTGATTAGGAGCATTTGGACCCAAACCACTTGGATCGGATGAAGGATTAGGTTGAGCCCTTTAGAGATTATCTCCCTCATTCTTAGAACCTGAAGGACAATCTCTAACCTTGTGGTCTATCTTACCACAACCAAAACAAGCATTGGAACCCGCTAGACATTTACCCTCATGCTTTCTTCCACACTTAGCACAAGTAGGCAATAAGGACCCACTACCATTCCCTCCTTGAGGCTTAGGGTTAGACATCCTCTCTTTGTTGAACATAGTAGGAGCATTGGAGGAGCCTTGACCAGAAAACCTTTGTCGAAATCTAGGACGACCATGTCCATCGGATCTTGCATGAGAGAAATTACCATCACTGATTTTAGCCATCTTTGCCTCCCTAGACTTTTCCTTAAGTTTCTCTTCTTCGATCTGTTGATTATGAACCATGAGACAAGAAATGTCAATGTCATTAACAAGCATGGCGGTACGACATTCTTTAACCACCCTTCCAGACACACCCGAAACGAACTTACTTATCTTTTCCCTAGGATCGGAAATCATTGTGCAAGCATATCGAGACAATTGTGTGAATCTCAAAGCATATGAAATGTCAATGTCATTAACAAGCATGGCAGTACGACATTCTTTAACCACTATTTCGGACACACTCGAAACGAACTTACTCATCTTTGCCCTAGGATCGACAACCATTGTGGGAGCATATCGAGATAATTATGTGAACTTCAAAGCATATTCCTTCACACTCATACTTCCTTGACGAAGGTTGATGAACTCAAGTACCTTTTCCTCCCTCATCTCCAGGGGAAGGAACCTATCAAGGAAAGTGACTTTAAACTTCTCCCAATCAAGAGGATCCGCATCTTCCGGTCTCCATTCTTTCCATTGATTGAACCAAATTTGAGCAACACCCTTAAGTTGATAAGAGGCCAACTCCGCCTTTTCCACCGGCGTCACTCCCATGATCATCAACACCTTATAAACCTCATCAATGAACTCTTGAGGATCTTCCACAACCTTAGAACCATGAAATTCTGTAGGATTCATCCTAGTGAAGTCCCTCACTCTAGATGCCACCGTACCCACATTTGGGTTCATGGGAACCGCAACCTCCTATTGGCTTGGGCCGTCATGGCTTGAGACAATACCTGAAAATCATCCCTAAACTCCGCATTAGTCACTTGCTCGGCCAAAGGGTCGACCAAAACTTGAAGAGCTTGGGGAGGAGCTTCTTGTTCCGCATTCTCCCTCACATTACTTCTAGCATAAGCTATTTGAGTAGACATCTCTTGTAGAGCATCGAATAAGGATTAGGAGAGAGATCTTATAGAGTTAAACTCTATCGCATAACTTTAGAGTAATGAAAGAAGTGGAGTTTCCTAATCATCTTGTAGACTCTTATTCATAAATATGGCGCGCTTCACACTCATGAACAAGACTCTACTCGACATGGCTTATGAGACATCATAGGAACATTCTAAATCTTGTGCTCTGATTACCAAGTTTGTCACGACCCAGGGGTACACTCTAGATGTAACATGGCGTATAGGACCTCGAGAGGCCCCATACAAGCCACTTAGCGTTCATAACATAAGAAATAGAACAATTTAGATAAAGAACAACATTTCAAGTCCAAATTATTTTATAAAAGTAAAGCAGAAGTCTAAACACTTTGTCTCATTAGCCATCTAGTACAATAGAATGAAATTGGGCCTAGCCCATACATCATGTCCAAAACTAAAAGTAAAGAAGAAAACTAAAAACAATGAAAATCCATCCTCGAAGCATGAGGACTCACCAAAGCTCAGAATCTCTCAAATCAACCTCTAGCCACGAAACTGAGAAACCTGACTGTCGGACCCTGCATTTGGAGAAATATAGGCAAGAGTATGAGTTAGTACAAAATATGTACCAAGTATGATAGCCATGCATATAAACATATAAATCATGCTAAAATGGGACATTTTCATGAGCATGCAATGATCAAGCTTAAACATGAAACTTGAGAGGTAGAAAACATAATTCATAAAATATGATCAATGTAAGTGAATATCATCTTAAAACATACTTACGATACTTCTTGAAGTAACCTTGGTTCATCATAACTTCACTTGTTTGTGGGAAGTAGCCTTAACTGACATATAAGACCATGTGAGCTAGCAACATGGAATTCGGTGTCTACCCTACATCAAAAAGGGGTGTACTACTTGCCACGGTAAGGACCATGAACTTTTAGCTATTGTGGATCCACTAGCTAATGTCTATCTAGACAATCCTTTGTTGGCACATAGTTATGGGACACGGGTAATCGCCACTTGTCCATTCGGTTCTAAACTTAACTTCCATGGAATAGTTCTTAATCCTATTCATCTTAGCTTATGAAGGAACATGGGTAATTGCCTCTTGTCCTTACATCATGTGACATGGGTAATCGCCTCTTGTCATTCAATTAGAGAGCATGGGTAATCGCCTCTTGCCTCATCAATAGAATAGATTCTTATAATTGGTTCATTTTAGGTGAGAAAGCCTTTCAACTCTAAGAACCCTTATCATGTGAGAAATCCTTTCAACAACACAATAATAGCAACAACATTGATACTTCAATCTCAAAGTATCCTTAAAACATTTGCATAAATTGCATAAGAGCATGCATAATTCCATAATTCACCTTTGAAGGTTCACAACCCACTTTCAATCATCAATCATCTCAAAACATGGGTTCATAGGAATTCATCATAATTCATGTAATTCTATCAATACATACTTGATTTCATAAAACTCTTCTTTCATAACCCAAGGCCCACATTATATGCTCATAACTTGGAAAATATGGGAATTACATGAGTTCATGGGGGATCATCATAAAATCATGAGATTATCTCAATTCATGCATCATGCATCATAAATCATAAATCAATCAATTAGATCAATAATTAGGAGAACCCATAGCATAAAAGAAAATCCTAACTCAATTAGGGAATTCTAATTTCGAAAATAGGAGAATTTGGGAACTCCATGAATGGAAGGAATCCATGGATGAAACCTATCATACCTCAATGCCAATTGCTTAGCTTCAATGGAAAATATAAAGTAGAGAGTATTATTTTATCTCTTCAAGT
The DNA here is from genome assembly GCA_029582245.1 of Solanum etuberosum. Classification (NCBI taxonomy): domain Eukaryota; kingdom Viridiplantae; phylum Streptophyta; class Magnoliopsida; order Solanales; family Solanaceae; genus Solanum; species Solanum etuberosum. Next base: position 24,958 of record JAJONR010001910.1, on the reverse strand, counting down.
GTGTCTTTCACAAGGGTGAAGAATACCCTTTTATAGGATGTAGAAATCATCCGCTTACGACCTTAAGCCAAATACGTTAGTACATCTTTAAGACTTACATTAAATAGATACATTAGGTTGTTGATGAAAAGAAACATCCACATTTAAATGGATTTGTAACATTTCTGAATATATTATTTTCTAAATGTGATTCTTTTTGTCTCAATTTATTTCACACTATTTTAATTTTAATTTATCAAAATAAGAATTATATTTAATTAATGAAAAAATTTTATATTCATATAAATGTTAAAGATGATTTTTCTTGAGTAGAGAGAGTCTTTGGCTTGCAAACCCTAGATTGGACCCTTCTTCTTCAAGTTTTCTAGAGAGAGAAATTTTTTGAGAGGAAGAATTGTTCTTCTTTTTGAAATTTGAGAAAATGATTTTTAATTGGGAAATTTTAGAGTTAAAAAACTTATATATGGGTTTTGGGGAAGGGTAAAATGACATAGTATTTGTAACACCCCGTAGCCTAAAAGAGGAGAACTTAGCAATTTGCAGAAACTCCCTGGTGTCACCCACGAGGGCCAACCATGCCTCATGGTTAGACCCATGCCCCGTAGGTGGCCTCGTGGATGGACACCATGGGAGGCTGCCTAAGGTAGTGAACCACGGCCAAGACCCATGCCCCGTGGATGGATCCACGGCCCGTGGTTGGGAGTCGTGGATCAGAGTTTAGAGAACCAATCCCCAGACCACCGACCCACGGTTCACCAGGAGGGACTGTAGGTCCATCCACGGTCCTTCGGCGGGGTCTCATGGGTGGGGCCTGTGGGACGGTTAAGTTGAGGACTTAAGGGTCTTTTTCGGATTTAATTAGAACTAAGTGGTGTCATTTTGACTAAGCCTAGACTACCTATATAAGTATTTTTAACCCCAGAAATCCCCTCAATTAACTCATTCTCTCAAATCCCAAAAGAAAAACCCAAAACTTCTCTAAAAAAATCCTCTCTTTAGAAGTTGGAAGAAGAAGAAGAAATTAGAGCTAGGTCAAGAGCAAGTCTCCCAATATCCAAGCTTTTGAGGGCATTGTAACCAAGGTATTTTAGCTTTTCATCCATGGATATCTTCCATCCATGGAGTCCCTTAGAATTCCCTCAATTTGATGAAGAATTCCCCATTCTAGCTAGGGTTTCTTCCAATGTTGTGGGTTATGATGATTATTGATCCAATTGTGTGGATTGTGATTGTTTATGATAGGATTTGAAGAATTACATGTTATTAGAGTGAAATTACATGTATCCATGCCTATTCCATGATTATGACCTAGAATTGATAATTTAGGTTGATGCCATGAAGGGAAACTTTGTAGGTTTAGGCTTGTCCTTATAGAATTGATGAATTATGATGAGAATTGCTTTAGAATGAAGCTTAGAGGATGATCATGATATCTAGGGCTTGAGAGTAAAGCTTATGATATGAATTGTTGGTAATTGATATTATTGTTGAGGAAGGGATACTTCCCACATGAATTGCCTAATTATGAATGTATGAATGTGAAAGGCCTTCTCACATAAATGATTCTAGGTTGAAAGGAATGCTCACCTAAAATGAATCTAGACTAAAATATGATGTATTTGTAGAGGCGAGAGGCGATTACCCTTGACCTCCATATGAAAGGATATGAGGTGATTCCCATACTCCTTAGAATTGAACAAGAGGTGAGTCCCCACGTTCCTATTATGATGAATGGACATGGAGACGAGTACCCATGCTCTTTATGATATGATGTGGAGGTGAGTACCCGTGTCATATGATGAGGTTGTGGAGGCGAGTACCCGCAATCTAAAAGTAAGTAAGGATAGAGGCGAATACCCATTAGCCTTTGTAAGTTACGCAAATAGGCGAATCCCCATGTCTTTAAAAGTAAGTATAAACTATGTGAACTATCTTATGAAGAATGAATAGCTTGGATTGTTGCTTGAGGTACCTTCCATGAGGTGATGACCCAAGTCTTGACTTAGGATGACTAAGGTTGCTTGAGAAGTATTCCTTTCTTATTATGATATTGCTGTATGTGCATGATTATGGTTATGGTTTATATAGACTAACCATGATTTTTATGTTGTTTATGCTAGCTATCATATTTAGTACATCTTTGTACTAACACATACTTTGCCTATATTCTTATCAAATGTAGGGTCCGGCGACTTAGATTCTCACATTCGTGGCTAGCTTCGTGTTGATCTAGGAGGTGAAGATTTGGTGAGTCCTCATTGTGTTTGAGGATGTGATCACCACTTTCTTTTATGTTTTTGTTTTATGTCTAGGACTATTTTATGGGCTGCGTCCCAAGACTTTATTCATGTTGTTTTAGATGGTTTGAGACTATGGTATTAGACTTCTGCTCGTTTTATAAAATACTTTGATTGAGTTGAAAAGTTATAAATTTCTGCACCATTTTCTATTACTTTATGTTATGATATGCTAGGTTGCTTTTATGAGGCCTCTTGGGGTCTTATACGCCTTGTTACATCTAGGGGGTACCCCTGGGTCGTGACAAACTTGGTAATTAGAGCACAAGGTTTAGAATGGTTCTAGGATGTCTCAAACCACGTCTAGTAGAGTCTTGTGCATAAGTGTGAAGGGCGCCACATTTATGAATGAGAGGCTACTAGGTGTTTAGGAAACTTCACTTCTTCATTCCTTTAAAGTCGTGCCATGGAGTTTAACTCTATAAGGTCTTTCTCCTAATCCTTACCCAATGGTTTTCAGGATATGACTACTAGAAGGACTAATGCTAGAAGGACTGAGGGAGAGAATATGGGACAAGAAAATCCTCCCCAAGCTCCTCCTCAAGCTCTGATTGATCCTTTGACTGACAATGTGATGAATGCAGAGTTTAGGATGGCTTTTCAAGTGTTGGCTCAAGCCGTGATAACACAAGCCAATAGAGAGGTGGTAGCTTTTGTGAACCCAAATGTGGGTACGGTGGCGGCAAGAGTGAGGGACTTTACAAGAATGAACCCTCTCGAATTTCATGGCTCTAAACTTGAGGAAGATCCTCAAGAGCTTATCGACGAGGTCTATAAGATACTTGCTATCATGGGAGTAACACCAGTAGAGAAGGTGGAGTTGGCCGCCTATCAACTCAAAGGGGTTGCACAGATTTGGTTTAATCAATGGAAGGAGGCTAGGCCGGAAGAAGCGGGTCCCATAGAATGGGAAAGGTTCAAAAGTTCTTTTCTTGATTGATTTTTCTCTCTTGATATGAGAGAAGCCAAGGTGCTCGAGTTCATTAATCTCCGGTAAGGAAGTATGAGCGTGAGGGAGTATGCATTGAGGTTCACTCAACTATCTAAGTATGCCCCTTCTATTATGGCGGATCGTAGGACCAAAATGAGTATGTTTGTGTCGGGACTGTCCGACTTGGTTGTCAATGGAAATTTCTCTCCTTATGGTGCATGCCCAACAAATTGAGGAAGAAAAGCCTAAGGAAAGATCTAGAGAGGCAAAGAGAGTAAGAGTGGATGATGGTGCTATTCACATTCTGTGTTCGGTGGAAGAGGTCGTTCAAGGTTTCGACAAAGGTTCCCCGGGCAATGTTCTTCAAATGATCCTCCAAGGTCTAACAATGAAAGGGTGTCTAACACTAAGCCTCAAGGAGATGGTAATAAGTCTATGATGCCAACTTATGCTAAGTGTGGGAGAAACCATGAGGGGAAGTGTCTAGTGGGTTCCAATGCTTGTTTTGGGTGTGGAAAGATGGATCACAAGATAAGAAATTGTCCTTTGGTTGCTAAGAATGAGGGAGATAACCGCCGTAGGGCTCAACCCAACCCCTCATCCGGTCCAAGTGGTTTCGGTGCAAGTGCTCCTAAGCAAAACCGCTTCTATGCTCTTCAGACTAGAGGTGATCAAGAGAGCTCCCCGGATGTGGTGACCGGTATGTTAAAAGTTTTTCAATTAGATGTGTATGCTTTGCTTAATCCAGGAGCTACTTTGTCTTTTGTGACACCTTATGTGGCCATGAGGTTTGATGTGCTCCCCGATGTGTTATTAGAACCTTTTTCTGTCTCTACCCCTATTGGTGATTCTGTGTTGGCTGAAAGGGTATATAGAGGATGTCTCGTTTCCTTATCCCATAGAGTTACTCTTGTTGACTTGGTAGAATTTGATATGTTAGACTTTGATGTCATCCTTGGGATGGATTGGTTGCATTCATACTATGCTTCTATAGATTGTAGAGCTCGTGTAGTCAAATTTCAATTCCCAAATGAGCCTATCCTAGAGTGGAAGGGGGAAAATACTATGCCTATAGGTCAATTTGTTTCTTACCTTAAAGCTAGGAAAATGATTTCCAAGGGTTGTGTTTATCATATAGTTAGGGTGAGGGATTTGGAGTCTGAAACCCCTATTCTTGAGTCAATCCCCGTTGTTAAAGAATTTTTGGAAGTGTTCCCCGATGATCTACCCGGCATTCCTCCCGAAAGGGAAATAGACTTCGGTATTGACCTTCTCCCGAATACACAACCTATCTCAATTCCTCCTTATAGAATGGATCCGGCGGAATTTAAGGAGTTGAAAGAACATTTGAAGGATCTATTGGATAAAGGTTTCATCCGGCCGAGTATCTCTCCTTGGGGTGCTCTAGTTTTATTTGTTTAGAAGAAGGATGGGTCCCTTCGTATGTGTATTGATTATCGACAATTGAACAAGGTGACCATTAAGAACAAGTATCCTCTTCCAAGGATAGATGATTTATTCGACCAACTTCAATGGGTAAGTTATTTCTCTAAGATTGACCTCCAGTCGGGTTATTACCAATTGAGGGTGAAAGAAGAAGATTTTCCGAAAATGACTTTTAGGACCCGATATGGTCATTATGAGTTCTTGGTGATATTCTTTGGTTTGACTAACACTCCGGTGGTGTTTATGGACTTGATGAATAGAGTTTTCCGACATTATCTCGACATGTTTGTGATCGTGTTTATTGATGATATTTTGATTTATTCAAGGAGTGAGAATAAGCATATTGATTATTTGAGGATCGTATTGCAAATCCTTAAGGACCAACAACTTTTTGCCAACTTTAGCAAATGTGAATTTTGGTTGAGGTCCGTGGCTTTCTTAGGCCATATTATTTCAAGCAAGGGTATTGAAGTAGATCCAATTAAGACAGATGCGGTCAAGAGTTGGCCTAGACCTCTATCACCGATAGATATTAGAAGCTTCTTGGGTTTGGCCGGTTATTATAGAAGGTTTGTTGAGGGGTTTTCCTCCATTGCTTCTCCTTTGATGTCATTGACTCAAAAGAAGGCTAAGTTCATATGGTCGGATGCTTGTGAGAAAAGTTTTCAAGAGTTGAAAGATAGACTTACTTCTGCTCCGGTGTTGACTTTAACAGAAGGTACGAATGGTTTTGTGGTATATTGTGATGCCTCTAGAGTTTGATTGGGATGTGTGCTTATGCAAAATTGAAAGGTAATTGCCTATGCTTTAAGGTAACTTAATGTTCATGAAAAAAACTATCCTACCCACGACCTTGAATTGGCGGCGGTGGTATTTGCCTTAAAGATTTGGAGGCATTATTTGTATGGGGTTCATGTGGATGTTTTTACCGACCATAAGAGTTTACAATACATGTTTACCCAAAATGATCTAAATCTTTACCAAAAGAAGGTGGCTTGAATTATTGAAGGATTATGACATGAGTGTTCTGTATCACCCCGGAAAAGCTAATGTTGTAGCAGATGCTCTTAGTAGGTTGTCTATGGGTAGTGTTGCTTACATTGATGAGGATAAGAAAGAGTTGGAACGAGATGTGCATAGATTGGCACGATTGGGTGTTCGGTTGATAGATTCTGACAAGGGTGGTGTCATGGTTCATAATGGTTCTGAATCATCTTTTGTGAGTGATGTGAAAGCTAGGAAAAGTCTAGATCCGACTTTGGTGGAATTGAAACAAGCGGTACTCAAGAAGTCCGTTGAAGCTTTCTCCCAAGGGGGAGATGGGATACTTAGATACCAAGGTCGATTATGTGTTCCAAATGCTGATGAGCTAAGGGAACAAATTTTGGTGAAAGCCCATAGTTCTCGATATTCCATTCACCTGGGAGCCACCAAGATGTACCGTGATTTACGGAAGGTCTATTGGTGGAATGGGATGAAAAGGGATATTGTGGGATTTGTTGCTAAGTCCAAATTTCCAACAAGTAAAGGTTGAGCATCAGAAATCGGGAGGTTTATCCCAAGATATTAGCATTCCTACTTGGAAGTGGGAAGATGTGAATATGGACTTTATAGTAGGGTTGCCACGCACTCGGCACCACTATGATTCGATTTGGGTTATAGTGGATTGAATGACTAAATCGGCTCATTTCATTCTTGTCAAGGTTGCTTATGTGGCGGAAGACTATGCCAAGTTGTATTTGAGGGAAATTGTAAGATTGCATGGTATGCCATTGTCCATTATATCCTATAGAGGTACTCAATTTACTTCTTAGTTTTGGAAATCATTCCAAAAGGGTCTTGGCACAAAAGTGAAGCTTAACATGGTTTTCACCCACAAACCGATGGGCAAGCTGAACGAACAATTCAAACTTTAGAGGATATGTTGAGAGCATGTGTCATCGATTTCAAGGGAAGTTGGGATGATCACTTGCCATTGATAGAGTTCGCTTATAACAATAGGAGGCCCCCTTTGAAGCTCTCTATGATAGGAGGTGTAGATCTCCTATAGGGTGGTTTGAAGTGGGTGAAGTTGCCTTGATCGAACCCGAGCTAGTTCATGAGGCTATGGAAAAGGTCCGGCTTATTAGAGAGAGGTTGAGGACCTCCCAAAGCTGACAAAAGTCCTATGACGATGTTAGAAGAAGAGACCTTGAGTTTGAGGTTAGTGATTGGGTCTATTTGAAAATCTCACCCATGAAGGGTGTGATGAGGTTTGGGAAGAAAGGGAAATTTGTCTCCGATTTATAGGCCCATATCAAATCTTGAGACGTGTTGGTAAGGTTGCTTATGAGTTAGATTTTCCAATTGAGTTGGCAACCGTGCATCCCGTTTTCCATGTCTCTATGCTTAATAGGTGTGCTGGAGATCCAACATCCATAGTTCCCCTTGAAGGATTGGGAGTTGATGAGAGTCTTTTATATGAGGAAGTTCCGGTTGAGATTTTGGACCGGCAAATTAAGAAATTGAGGAACAAGGAAGTTGCTTCCGTGAAGGTTTTGTGGAGAAACCACTTAGTTGAGGGTGCTACTTGGGAGGCCGAGGCCGATATGAAGTCCCGATATCCTCATCTTTTTCCTTCTACTCCTATTCTAGCTTAGGGTAATGAATTTCCTCTTGGTTGTTTTATGTTGAGAAGTCATGTGTGCTTTATGTGTTTCCATGATTTCCTTATGATTATGCATGTTCATGGATTGCTTAAGTTGTGAAATAAATGACTTATGTGAATTATTTTCCTCATGTTGTTGTATATTGAGCATGAGTTGCCTATAGACTTCATGAGATGAGTTGTTGAACATGAATTGACTTGGAGTGAAGATTTCCCCCTTGAGTATGTGCTTTGAGTATTGATTGTATATGGGCTCCATGAGATTGTGTTGAGCATGCTAGCAAGTTTGGAGATGATAGTTCCTCCTTAAGTGTAAGAAATCTAAAAATTTCATGCATATTGGGTTGTTAGATGTAGCTCCTACTTCCTTATGGTGCATTGAATATGTTTGACTTGGAGTTGGTGTTTCCTCCTTAGTTGTGTGCATTTAGATGAGTGTCATGCATGATGGGCTGCTAGTCTTGAGTCTTTTCGTTTAGAAAGGTGCTTAGAATCTCATTCGAGGATGAATGTTCCCAAGGGAGAGATGTTGTAACACCCCGTAGCCTAAAAGAGGAGAGCTTAGCAATTTGGAGAAACTCCCAGGTGTCACCCATGAGGGCCAACCACGCCCCGTGGTTAGACCCACTCTTCGTAGGTGGCCTCATGGATGGACATCATGGGAGGCTGCCTAAGGCAGTGAACCACGGCCAGGACCTACGCCCCGTGGTTGGGAGTCGTGGATCAGAGTTCAGAGAACCAATCCCCAAACCACCGACCCACGGCTCATAAGGACGGACCATAGGTCCATCCACGATCCGTCGGCGGGGTCTCGTGGGTGGGGCCTGTGGGACGGTTAAGTTGAGGACTTAAGGGTCTTTTCTGGATTTAATTAGAATTAAGTTGTGTCGTTTTGACTAAGCGTAGACTACCTATATAAGTATTTTTAACCCCAAAATCCCCTCAATTAACTCATTCTCTCAAATCCCAAAAGAAAACCCAAAACTTCTCTAAAAAATCCTCTCTCTAGAAGTTGGAAGAAGAAGAAGAAGAAGAAATTGGAGCTAGGTCAAGAGCAAGTCTCCCAATCTCCAAGCTTTTGAGGGCATTGTAACCAAGGTATGTTAGCTTTTCATCCATGGAGTTCTTTAGAATTCCCCATTCTAGCTAGGGTTTCTTCCAATGTTGTGGGTTATGATGATTATTGATCCAATTGTGTGGATTGTGATTGTTTATGATAGAATTTGTAGAATTACATGTTATTAGAGTGAAATTACATGTATCCATGCCTATTCCATGATTATGACCTAGAATTGATAATTTGGGTTGATGCCATGAAGGGAAACTTTGTGGGTTTAGGCTTGTCCTTATAGAATGGATGAATTATAATTAGAATTGATTTATAATGAAGCTTAGATGATGATCATGATATCTAGGGCTTGAGAGTAAAGCTTATGATGTGAATTGTTGGTAATTGATGTTATTGTTGAGGAAGGGATACTTCCCACATGAATTGCCTAATTATGAATGTATGAATGTGAAAGGCTTGCTCATATAAATGATTCTAGGTTGAAAGGAATTCTCACCTAAAATGAATCTAGACTAAAAGATGATGTAATTGTAGAGTCTATAGGCGATTACCCTTGACCTCCATATGAAAGGATATGTGGTGATTCCCACACTCCTTAGAATTGAATAAGAGGTGAGTCCCCACGTTCCTATTATGATGAATGGACATGGAGACGAGTACCCATGCTCCTTATTAAATGATGTGGAGGCGAGTACCCGTGTCGTATGATGAGGTTGTGGAGGTGAGTACCCGCAATCTAAAAGTAAGTAAGACAAGAGGTGTTAACCCATAAGCCTTTGTAATTTAGGCAAAGAGGAGAATCCCCATGTCTTTAAAAGTAAGTATAAATTATGCAAACTATCTTATGAAGAATGAATAGCTTGGATTGTTGCTTGAGGTACCTTCCATGAGGTAAGTTGACTAAGAGGTGATGACCCAAGTCTTGACTAAGAATGAGTAAGGTTGCTTGAGAAGTATTCCTTTCTTCTTATCAAATGTAGGGTCCGACGACTTAGATTCTCACATTCGTGGCTAGCTTCGTGTTGATCAAGGAGGTGAAGATTTGGTGAGTCCTCATTGTGTTCGAGGATGTGATCACCAATTTCTTTTATGTTTTTCTTTTATGTCTTGGACTATTGTATGGGCTGCTTCCCAAGACTTTATTCATGTTATTTTAGATGGTTTGAAACTATGGTATTAGATTCCGCTCGTTTTATAAAAGACTTTGATTGAGTTGAAAAGTCTTAAATTTCCGCACCATTTTCTATTAATTTATGTTATGATATGGTAGGTGGCTTGTATGAGGCCTCTCGATGTCTTATACGCGTTGTTACATCTAGGGGGTATCCCTGGATCGTGACAGTATTAGGCTAGACTAATTAGGAAAAGACCCAACTGCCCGTAGAGAAATAACTACCACCCCCTAATGATGCTTCAGACCGACGGTCCATCCTGCACATCCGTCATTCGGCGTTAGAAAGTGAATTTAAGGCCATGATCCACGGACCTCAATACACAAACCGTGGACCCACCGACAGTCTATTGGTCCAGGCCGTGGTCCATGGTCCTTTGGGCCTTGTGGGGTGGCCAATCCATGGACCATAGCTACAGTCCGTTGATCAGTCCACGAGCTGTGGCAGGCCTCCATCGGATGGCACCTAAAAACTTCTGAAAACTGCTATTATCCCCCTTCTCGAATCCGAGGTGTTACAAGTGGGACCCACTTTCTATCGAGATGACCTTGTATGGAAATTTTCACTGCTCTGTTCCATCTAGAATATCAAATATGGTAGGGTTTCATATCTCAATTTGGATTGCCCCGTCGAAGATTTGAAGCTTGCCAAACCAGCTGATAGGCTTTAGCTGGTGCAAGCCACTTTTGGTCTTCAAATTTGTGGAGCCTTGGCCGTGATTACGGAGGTCTGGTGGCTTGAGGGCCACGATCACGGAGATCGCGTTCGTGGGACCCCTTCTGCGATCGTGGGAAATTGGTTTGCCTCTATCGTATTCGCGAGGCCTTACCGCATTTGCGTGGCTTGCATCCGCGGAGGCTCACCGCGTTTGTGATGAAGATTTGCATCCAGTCTTTTAACTAAGACATGGACGCATATGCAACTTAGCTCCATGAATTAAATTAGTGATTTGTCCCTCTTCGGAGCTTCAATTTCAGGGATTCAAAGTCTTATGTGATCATTGAGAGCGTGTCTACATAGGTTGGTGATCGAGAGTTGTTAAAAATTTTGGGTGTGTTAGGCTACCTTGGTTTGGTTTCTTGTTGATTTTTGCATGATTGTTGTGTTGGTTGTTTTAGGCCTCAGATTGTGTTCAATTTTGGAACACAAGTTTGAAGCATAGTTTAAGACCTCTTGATTAAGTCAATTTCAAAAATTTCGGTGCGAGTCCCACAATTCTTGTTTGACTCCAAAATTGGTCCGTTTCTATTTTATGTGATTTTTGTGTCTAAACAACCGTACTAACATTGTAATCTTATTATTGTTAGTATGGTAGCATTCCGAGGCTGTTCGAAAAGGAAAAGCTCCAGCCTTGTGATTTGGAGCGCGTGCCGTCGGCCTATAGGTAGGCTACTACTTCCTTTTGTAATTAGACTGAGCATTTATGTGTGAATTCATGATGATTAGGGTGAATTGGGGAGGGTACCTAGTTGTTCTTACTCTTCTTCCTAGAAACTATGTTTTAGGGTTGATTGGTATTGTTTTTGGGTGTAGTACCATGCTAGCTGGGTGTTGTATGTGTTGTTGCATGTTGTTGTGAATTACTTGAGTTATTAATTATTATTTGAAGCATGTTTGGCCTTATTCTAGGATATATTAGTGTTGCTTAGACCCATGAGAGTTGTAGCTTTAGTATGTCTCCGAAGTTGTTTTGGTCGGACTAGATCCTTGTAGACTGGAATAGCAGACTTGAGTTTGATAGTATGAACGTTAATGTAGACGTTTGAGTAGCTTATTAGACTTTCTTCCTTCTCTCCCTATCTCTGTGACTCCGATGCATTACCAGAGGTTTCTCGGGATTAGAGTATTTCAGGGTTGGAGACTTCTTTTGATTCTTTGTGAGTGGACGTCGATCCACGGTGGCATGGAGCCTACTTGAGATCCTCTTAAGATTCGATACACCCCTATGTCACTCTTGCTAGGTTGGTGGCTTACGCGCCTGGGAGTTGACTGGCTTGCCGAGCGGCCTTGATATTGGAGATCCTCTTCGGAGTCGACATGCCCCCAGGTCACTCTTGCTAGCTGGGCTGGGAGTGGACTGGAAGGCTGCGCGGCCTAAATTGATTGTCACTCTTGCTAGCTGGGATGGGAGTTGACTGGATATGATAGTTACTTGGGCTGGGAGCCCGACTTGTGGTTCGTGGTATTCTTCTCTAAGTAGACTTAGCTATTTTGTGTACCTGTCGGGCTTATGGGGGTTCACTTAGGTTTTATTTAAACTTGTACACAAGTGTACCTTTTGGCTTATGGGTCCAGTTAGGTTTACTTTAGTTTTACTTAGATTTTTACTTTTGGTATGATCGTGTCCTTTCTTTCATATCTGCTTGGACCTCTATTTGTGTCTAGATTGTTATTTTCAGATTGTTTTTACCTTTCCTGCTCAGTCGACCTATGATACCTACTGAGTACCTCTATTTTGGTACTTATGTTACACTCTACATCTTTTTCGTAATGCAGGTCCCAGTACCAGCAACTGATGTGCCGTGGACTTTTGTACGAGCGGTAAGTAAGAGTCGTGGTTTGAAGTGTTGATTTATGGAGCCAAGTATAAAATGACGAGCCATAATTACTTCTATGAGCCATAAAATGGAGTCATAGAAATGTTCAGAGAAGTTGAGCTACAGTAACTGAATGACGGATAGCCAGTACGGGTCGTACAGAGATCTACGGGTTGTAGATCAGACCCGTATAAATTCCTCTTAAAGTAAAGGACTAACTGCTGATTGACGGCGGGTGATGATGTACCAAGAAATTTCGGTACTTTTGAGCATTAAACTTAGAGTTTTGTATGAGTATTGGGCATTTTTTATTAGATGTGATGGTGTTTTGCTTTGATTTTGCAAGAAATAGGTTTCGAAGCAGTTGGAGTTAAAGCATGCAGCATCAGGGATTTTTGGTGATGAATGACTTGACCTACGAGCTGTCAATGCCACTACGAGCCATAGGTGTCAGTCGTAGGTTGAAGTGTTGAGAACTAGAGCTCAATATAACATGACAGAGGCAAACAAACGACCCGTAGTTACTACTATAAGTCGTATATGATGAGTCGTAGTAAAGTTCAGAAAGTATGAGTGCCAGTCCATGAATGACGGTTGAACAAGACGTCCCGTGCAAAGACTTATGAGCCATAGGTTATGCCCGTAGATAGCACTTCCTAGATGAAGGATGAGCTGCTGATTGACAAAAGGTACCTACGAGCCGTAAGAACTACTACGAGCCGTAGGTTAGCAACCATAAATGACACTGCCCAAGCTGAATTTCCTTAGTCTTCCTTTTCCTACTTGGTTTAGGATTTTTTTTTCTATAAACATTAATTGTATTTTTCATTTTTGGGTTGTTAGACGTTTTGAGATACTTACTTTTTGCTTTGAGAATTATTTTGCAAATCCTTTTGGCATTTAATTCTTGAAGTGTTGGTTTATAAAATTTGCATTTCTTCTTCAACTCAAGATTTTGGATTTCGTCTATTCTAATTATAAATTCATGATTTATTCTATTAACCCTATTATGAATTGTGATCACCCAACTATGATTAACTAAATCCACAACTTGGGTTGAGGGAGCCATGAGTAATTAACAACGTAACACTAACAATTAAGTAATTCTGAAATAGTGTTTATGCATGTATTGTTAATCTCTTTGTTTTGAATGCTTTATAACGGTGCGCAACGTTAGAACTTGCTTCATTCCTACTTGCCCGACCAAGGAAGTAATGAATAGTAAAAATATAAAACAACAGAGATTTAGCGTGATAATCTGGCATCTAATAGCCTAACCCAAATAAGTGAGGGCTAATCTGGAGTCAAGGGTAAGGGTTAGTAAAGCATACACCGTAGACCGACAAAGTTGCATGGTGAAATTCCCTATTTGGATGGCCAATAACCTAGGAGATACCTAACTTACCGACTTTTATGTTAAACACTAGGAAGGAGTTACTATTATTAGGGTTAGTTGCGTTAAGAACTTGTGGGGAACACACATGCCCTAGTTTCAATCTCATAGTGATATTACAAACTGTGAATCCTGCTACTTGTTACTTATTACTTGTTGCTACAAATCAATCATTTATCATTTTATGTTACAAAACCCCCCTTTTTACGGAAATAAGCTGACTAAAAGTACAATCAACAGTAAATTGGCATAAGCGTAGATCATATTCCTCGTGGGATCGACCCTAACCTTAGTTAAGTTCTTTATTTGATAACGACTGGTTATACTTCTTTAGGGAAGTGTAATTTGGGCGTATCAAATTTTGGCGCCGCTGCCGGGGAATAAGGCTTTTAGATTAGTCTAATTTTGTTATTGCAATTCAGTCAATTATTTCCCGGTTTACGTTTGTTCTTTGTTTTTATTTTCTATAGGTCTTATTTACAGTGTATGCCAAGTACATAGAGTCAAGCCAATCCCCCGACCCCTTATGATCCTGAATTAAGAAAAACACTGCAAAGAATGGCTGGACGAGGTCAAAATTAGGGACTCAATGATGATCCAATTGGAGAGGGTCATGGGGATGTTTGCTGGAGTCCGACGTCCAGGATTATTGGGAGTGCCTAGACACATCCAAGATAACCCTCTCTTTGACAATGCCGAGAGATTGCAAAATTAACCAGCTCTTGACATGCGTCTTAATTACATGGTGGACCATAATATTACAGGGTCGATGGGTGCCATCGTTGTACCTCCATTGCCTATCGGACATACATTTGTGGTTACTAGCAGCCTGATGCAAATGCTCACATATAGAGGGTTGTTTGCTGGGCTATGATGGGTCTGAGATTTCGACTCATTTAGGGCTTTGTTTTGAAAGTATAAGTGTCCTCAAATGCCTAATTTATGATCTAAACTGATGTTAAAGTGTTGATTTACAGCATTGAAGGCTAAGGAGAAAGGCAAGGACACTACCGGGCAAAAAGGAACAAACAAGCTGAAGAGGTGAAGAAAAGCGATCCTGGTGATCGCCAAGACCACTCGGCGAACCTCCTAGTGGCTCTTTAGTTCTCCCAAAGTTCCAGCGTGCCAGCCCTGGGGAAGAACCAATTTGGCGACAAAAATGGGCAGTCGGCGAATCGCTGACTGACTCTGCGACAACAACTTGGATCGCCTAAAGTTACAGGACCTAGGAGGCTGATGACCAATGCAAAGTGGCGATGGAAGGGAGCAAAGGGTGGACCGCCAAATCACTCGGCGAGGCACAACTTATTCCGCCAAATGGACTTTCAGGACAAAAAGTGGGCAACTATAAATTAAAATTGAAAAGGAAGATTGAGGAGTTCTGATCCCCAAGTTTGAGAGTTAAAGTTTTCTTTGAGTTTTTCAGTTCCTATTGTAGACTTTGAGGATTTCTAAGCTTAATTTGGAGGATTTGTAATTGGGTTTTTGAACTTAATCACTTTGGAGCATTGTAAAGGCTCAGAGACTTTTACCCAGTTGATGGCTAATCTAGTTGGTAATTGTTTTTTATCTTTTTTATGATGTTTAGCTAAAACCTCAATTCTTGGGGGGTGATCATGTGATTATGGATTAAATTAGCTTATGGGTATTGTTATTTACTGATTTAAATGCTTAATTGAAGTGGGTTTAATTGATAGCTGTGTTTTAATCTATGAATTGTAGTTGCAATTGCAATTCTAACTTAGAATTCTGAGCTTGCTTGAGAAAGAGGTTTTAGAATCAAAGCTTTCAATTGATGATTGTAGTTATTGGGTTGATATGGGTTTAGCTCGAAAGAGTAAATCCTAAACTCGATCCTACCTATCTAGCTCGAGAGAGTAGATGAATTAAGGTTTTGGGCTGTTCTTATTGCTAATCTTGTTGATGTTCGAAAGAAATCACTTGAATCGTGGTAGTTGTTCGAGAGAAAACTATTGCATCTATAGTCTAGCCTACCCACTGATATTTACCAATTCGTTAGTAATTTCAATTACTCGTATAGTGAAATTAGCCTATAATCGATCACATCCCGAGAATTCCTCTCTATATTTTTATTTCCCCTGTGTTCGTTTGTGTTTTAGCTGATAATTAACAATCCAAACCCCCCCATCTGACATTCGTTGTCACACCCTTAGACTTGTTTACATGTTTTCGATAATTTATATTCCTATAACCGAATAGACCACTTTTATAACTTCATAACTGAATTTGAACACGTACCACTCCCTGTGGGTTCGACCCCAACTCTTCGTTGGGTTTTATACTAGTTAACGATCGTCTACACCTAGAATCGGATGAGGTGTATTGAGCGTTAATCAGGCTACCCTCGGATGACCCATATGCTCATCTAAGCAATGTCAAAAGTGTTTGTATGAGTAGTGTGGGGCGACCAAATTTAGACATAGATGCAATTGGTTTAAGGGTGTTTCCACTATCATAGACACGTCCGGGATAACCCTCTCTTTGACAATGTCGAGAGATTGCAAAATTGACCAGCTCCCGACGTGCGTCTTCATTACACGGTGGACCATAATATTACAAGGCCGATGGGTGTCATCATTGTACCTCCATTGCCTGCCGAACATACATTTGTTGTTACTAGCAGCCTGATGCAAATGCTCATATATAGAGGGTTGTTTGCTGGGCTACCATCGGATAACCCATATGCTCATCTAAGCAAGGTCAAAAGTGTTTGTATGAGTAGTGTGGGGCGACCAAATTTAGACATAGATGTAATTGGTTTAAGGGTGTTTCAACTATCATTGACATGTTACGCTACGGTATGGCTGTCTGAGCTACCATATAAATCAATTACCACATGGGACGAGCTACATAGAGTGTTCTTAGACAAATATTTCCCGGTGTCAAAAAAGATGAAGCTGCAAGATTACACCTAGAGAATCAGTTAGTGATGCATGGGAAAGATTCACCGGCTATATGAGGATTGTTCTGAATCACCGAATTGATGATGAGTCACTAAAGGAGTTCTTCTATAGAGGATTAGATGACAGTGGTAAAATGGTGTTGGACACCATTTCTAGAGGGTCGTATGGAGCTAACACATTTCTGCAGATAGCAGAGAAGCTAGAGAAGATCACTAGAAACAATAAAACATGGAGCACTAGAATTTCGGCTACCACGCAGAGGAATTTTTTAATACAAGCTACACCAAATTAGTCCAATGATTATAACCGTGAAGAGATGGCGCAGTTGAGAACAAAGGTTGGCTTAGAATTGAAACGTGTAAGTGGACATACTGAGAAAGTGAATGTAGTGAACTATCAGGCTAGAGCACCACCGGTTGATCAGTATGCTTATGAAGAGGACACAAATTTTGTAAATGAGCAGATGGGGGGTTTCTGGACCAATGCCCAAGCATCCAATCACGATAATTGGAGCCAAGGTCAAGAAAATCAAGGTCAAAACTACAGTAACTATAATTGTGAAGGGAACTATGTTCTTGATTAGAACTATAATCGTGACAACAACTACAATATGAATGGGTATAACATCAGGAATGATAAGAGTGTTCCTTATGTTCCACCAGGGAACTGAGATGGAGGATCGAGTTTAAATCTAATTAAGTATATCATGGCTAAGATGATGAAAATGTTTAACTTAACTGATGATAATGTGTAGGAGATGCGAAATGATTTCTCAGGTATTGGAAAAGGGTTGAGTCATATGCAGTATATATTCGACATATCAAACAATAATTGAGCCAACTATTTTAAAGAATAAATCCTCGCCAGCAAGGAACACTTCCCAATAATACTATTCAAAATCCAAAGAATGACAAACATTGTATGGAAGTTACTACTGATGAGTCCAAGATTTGGACTCATTTAGGGCTTTGTTTTGATAAATTTAGTGTCCTCAAATGCCTAATTTATGCTATAAACTGATGTTAATGCCTTGATTTTCAGGTATATGGATTGAGGAGCAAAGCAAGGACACTAACAGGCAAAAAGGAACAAAACAAGCTGAAGAAATGAAGAAGGGTGAGCCTGAAGATCGCCAAGAGCACTGGGCGTGTCGCCGAGTGACTAATCTCACCCCCTAAAGTTCCAGTGTGCCAAGGCCTGAAGGAAGAAACCAAGTCGGCGATGAAAAGGAGCAGTCGGCGAATCACCGAGTCTTTCCGCAAAGCAAAGATAGATCGCCCAAAGTTACAGACCTCGAGGATGTTGAATGCTAAGGCGAAAAGGCGATGGAAGAGGTCAAAGGGTGGCTCGTCGAGTGGTTCGGTGAGTCCGACTTACTTCGCCAAGTGGCCCTTCGTGTCTTATTTTCGACGACTATAAATTACATTTTGAACATTAATTTAGTATCAAAATTTTAATCCATCATAGTGTAGAACAGTTTTCTCTGAAGTTTCTAAGTAGACTTGAAGGTTTTGAGACTCAATTTGGAGATTTTTCAAGTGGGTTTCAAGTTTTCTTCAAATTGAAGCATTGTAAAGCTTGAATTCCTCTTACCCAGTTGATGGCTAATTGATTCAGTAACGATTTTTATCTTTTTATTATGTTCGGATAAAACCCCAACTCTTAGGGTGTGATCATGTGATTATGGGTTGAATTAATGTGTGGGTATTGTTAATTACTAGTTTAAATGCTATTTTGAAGTGGGTTTAATCATTAATTGTGGTTTAATTTATGAATTGTAGTTGCAAATGCAGTTCTATTTTAGAGTTCTTGGCTTGATCGAGAGAGGTTTTAGAACTAAAATTATTGATTAATGATTCGTATGTATTGGGTTGATTTGGGTTCAGCTCGAGAGAGTGAATCCTAAACCCAGTCCTACCCATCTTGCTCGAGAGAGAAGACGTATTAAAGTTTTGGGCTGTTCTAATTGCTATGTTTATTGATGTTCGAGAAAAATCATTTGAAGCGAAATAGTTGTTCGAGAGAAAGATATTTCAATTATAGTCTAGCCTACCCACTGATATTTAGTTGTTTACTAGTAGTTTCAATTACCCATATATCGAAATTTTCCTACAATCGATCAGACCCCGAGAATTCCTCTCCTTATTGTCATCTCATTGCTATTTCATTGCTTTGTAGTTGATAATTGCAAATCAAAACCCCCATCTGACATTTGATGTCACCCCTTTGATTTGTAATCTGTCCTTTTCCGATAATATCTATTCCTATAGCTAGTTAGATCACATTTGTACTTCATAGTCGAATTTGAACACATACCGCTCCCTGTGGGATTCGATCCCAACTCAATTGTTGGGTTTTATACTGCTTAACGATTATTTGCACCTAGAATTGGATGAGGTGTGCTTGAAATTTTAATCAAAATGGCACCGCTGCCGGGGAGTGGTGTTGTTTGAAATTCTTTTACTGAAGTTGAATTGTGAATTTTGTAGTTATAGTTGAATCTACTTATTTTTATTTTTGGTTTTGTGTTGTTGGTGTAAAACAGAGGAGGAGATGAGCGTCAACGGAAGTAATGGTAGCCAAGTGGGCCACCAAGATGACATTGGAAATTTCAATGACGTCAATGACCCCAACCAAGTGGGTGTGTTGGTGCCATTCGTTTACCTCCAGCTGAAGGAAATGTTGTTTCCCACATAACAAACATAATGCTTCAGCTCCTCCAATTGAAGAGACTATTTGGGGGGTTGGCGCATGAGGATTCAAATGAGCATATCAGGAATTTTGTTGATGTTTGTGGGCCGTTCTCATTTAAGAACATATTGCAAGAATTGGTCCATCTCAGGTTGTTCCCATTTTCTTTGATGGGTGAAGCGACTAAATGGTTGGCTGAGTTACCAATGCAGTGTATCACCTCATGAGATGAGCTGACCACAACATTTCTAGTGCGATTCTTTCCCCCATCGAAGATGATGACTCTAAGGGGTGGAATCCAAGGTTTCAAACTCTTGGAAGGTGAGCCAATCCTTGAGACATGGTTGAGATTTAAGAAGCTGGTGCTTCAGTGCCCGAATCATGGACTTCCAAATAAGGTGCTGCTGGAATGTTCTATAGAGGCCTTGATTTGGTAAACAAAGGAGTGGTTGATCAATTTTCGCCAGGTGGTATAATGCAACAGCCCTATGCAATAGCATCCCAACGCCTTGATTGCATGACCAAGACCAGCAGGGCATGGTATACTCGCAAAGAACAACTCTCTCCTCTTACTTGTAAAATGACAAAAACACAGATCGAAAAGGATCAAGAGAGAGACCATAATATGGCCAAAATGATAACCCAACTAGGTATCTTACCCAAAAGTGTCAAGAAATTTGAAGCATTGTACAATGAGGAAGTAAACTTTCTACCCAATCAAGGAAGATGTGATCGTGTAAACCACCTAAGGACGGGTGGAAATAAAGGTTGGACAGAAAGAGAGGGGGAGAAGGATAGGTATGTTCCTCCCCACAAACGTCAAAAGCTCAAGGATTCTGAGTGTGGTCGGATAGAAGATATGCTTTCAGGCATTCTCACCAAAATTGAAGGTTCTGACAAAGTGCTGAAAGAGATGAAAGAGGATGTTTCGACTCTCAACCAAATGGTGACCTCTCACTCAGACTCTATTAAGCAGCTAGAGACCCAAATGGGTCAAATTTCTTCACATCTAAATCCAAGACAACAAGGGGGATTGCCTAGTGATACAATGGCAAACCCCAAGAATGAAGCTTAAATGGGTATTTTCGTCGTGCCACGACGTTAACTAAGGCACTTCTTGGGAGGCAACCCATGTTTTTAATGCGTTAAGTTTTATTTTGAATAATGGGTGTTGATTGTGTAGGTTGAAAAGTGGAGTGTGTTTGAGAATGTGCAGTTTGGCGAGCCATAGATTCCAGTCGACATCTCGCCGAAAAGGTCGGCGAGCCCGACTTGGACCGCCGTTGGACCAACAAAATCTTAGGTGGAGGTCTGTAAAACTCGGCGGGTCAATTAATTAATCGGCGACTCACCAAACAGGTCGGCGAGCCCAATTTTGTCTGACGTTTGGACCCCAAGATAACTGGGAGTCCTGTAAAACTCGGGGAGGTAAGTTACCACTCGGTGCATCACCGAGTGGTTCGGTGTGGACGACTTACACCGCCGAAAGGGTCGGAAACTGAAAGGTTTTAAAATGCCAAACAGTTTAAAATATCAAAATCTTTCATATTCTTCCATTTCTAACCCAGTACACTCACACCCGCACTTTTGATTTCCCATATTTTTGCTATTTTACTTGCTTTGTGCTCTTGATCTCGTGTTTGGATTTGGATTGCATTGCCGCCTAGCTTATTAAATTCTAAATTCGGCATTCAGGTTGGTTTTCCAAATTCCAAACTCTTGATTAGTGGTTGAACTTGAATGCATTCGATAAATTGTGTTGGGTATGTGTTTAAATCGTATTTAATGTGGTTGATTGCTTATTTAGTGTTTCGAAATTGCACCTAATTGCTTTAAAAGATGATTTCCCGAGTTTCGTGTGTTAAAATTGATTCTAAATTGTTGGGTTGCGGTTATTTTATGTTGGGAGTAACCCCCAATTGTGCTAAATGACATACTTTGCCCAATGATGGAGCGTTTGACGTCATTCTTAAGGGCAAAAGTCGTCAAATGGCCAATTTTGGCCAAATCAGGGGAAATCTGAATACCCCGGAGGCATGGGTCTTATAAATCTTGCATGAATTACATAATGTGTGTGTTTGATTTTTATTTCGGGGGCTGCGGGCTTAATTTTGGAAATTGGGGTTGAAATTTGGCACGTTGGGCAGTTTGGCGAGCTGGGTCGAGCTCGCCAAATGGTTTGGCGGTTCACCAACGTCCCTCTTGATCTCCCTTAATTTCGTAATTTGGCTTAGTTAGAGTCTGTCACTTTCGGCGGGAAGCCTGAGCTCGCTGAGTTCACTCGGCGACTCGCCGAATGTTTCCTTTGATCACCCTTTCTGTGCCCCTAACCCCTAAAACACACTGTTAATTTCAACGGGCTAGTATGAGCTCGTCGAGTGATGTCGGCGATTCACCGAAGGGCTCTGCACATCGCTGACCTACCTTGTTTCTGAGAACTTTTTGATCTGGTCTTTCGGCAAACCCGATCTGGCTCACCTAAATGACTCGGCGACTCACCGACAGGTTCGGCGAGTCTTTTTGGAACTGAATTTCTATAACTTTCTTGAATGATTTCTAACATTTTTCGATGTGTTTTGCAGATATGGCTAGACCCAAAGTATCAGGAAGAGACATGCCGCCCGGCAAGCAGGAAAGATGAGTCAAAATCACTGAGGGAGGAGCTGCTTCCAAAGCAAAGACAACTAAACTTCCTACCAAGGGTGGGAAAGGCAAAGGAAAGGGCAAGGTACCCGCAACTGAGTTACCGAAGGTCAGCTCCGACAGTTAGGGAGTCTACGCGAGTCACCTTACCACTTCAGAAAGTGAGGATGACCATCAGGATTCTCAGGCTCCCATCTCTGAGCCTGAGGATGAACAACTTCTATTTGCCCGAAGAGCAGAACTTCGCTCAAAGAGGCTTCATGATTTCGGGTGCCTCCGGCTAGTCCTCCTCCTCCAGCTTCAGTTCAGACTGTGGTCCCGGCACCACCTGTACAAGGTCCTCCTCCCCGGTCTCTCAACAGACTAAAGACCGAGGGACTGAGGACTATCAATGAGGAGAAGAGGTTGTCTACAGATGGTGTGGTGGACAAGTATCCTGATATATGGAGCACTCTCAAGAGACACAAGTTCCAGCTCTTTACTAAACCCCAGGGTCTCTATATTTCTAATTGGGTCCAGGAGTTTTACTCAGCCTATGGAGTTCAGGTACCACAGGGAAAGAGGCAAGATGCTACTTTCAAACCATTAGATTATGTGGTTGTTCCGGGGAAGAAAGTAAAGTGTGATAGTGACGACATAAATGCTGTCTTGGGGTGCACTAATGACATCAATGATGACTACCAGAGCATGATCAAGAAAAATGCTCTGAAGGACATGAAGAGTTGGTTGGCTCCTCTTCTTTCTAACGGGACTCCTAGGTGGATTGAGGCCGGAGTGCCCATAGAGAAGAAATATTAAATGTGGAGGCAAGGTACTGGTTCAGATTTATTAGCAGCATAATCATGCCATCCCAAAACGAGTCCATCCTTCGCCACAAAAATGCGGCCTGTCTTGGCTCGATCATTGCTAGGAAGAGCCTCAATTTAGGGATGATCATTGGATAAGAGATGGCCATGAGGGCCAAGCAGCGTCAGACATCTCTTCCATTTCTGGTGTTGATCACAGAGCTGTGCAGATGAGCCTGTGTTCCCCGTGATGAGAAGGTAGATGTGGAGGTGAATCCTACTTCCTCTACTGATATATGGCGTATTAAAGCCGAGTACCTGAAGGATGAGGCTGAGAGGAAGATGGCAGCCCTGGGGGATACATCCCAGCTGTTGATATTGAGACACTACCTACAGAGGCAATATTGCCTACGCCGGCCACTGGGCCTTCAGGTATTCCTAGCCCTGCCCCTTCTATGACTCCGATTTCCTCTACTGCTGCCCTGCCTCCTAGGTCTGTAGCTAGTACTGCGTCCCGACCTCCACTCACCCAGGCTATGTTACTATGGATGAGGCACCTAGCCCATGATGCTGATGTGCGTGCCTCCAGGCTAGAGGCCACGATTCCTGGATTGATTGAGAGTGCTCTCACTGCTGCCTTGACACCTATTAGAGCTGCTATTGATGCCCTCACGGCAATGATCATGGTGTGTGAGAAAGATCAGGGAGCTACTCAGGAGGTGACAACCCTAAGGCCGCAATTGCAGAGTTGAGAAAAGATGTGGACCAGCTGAAGTCCACAGATAGGTCGATTATTTTTGGGACCGTGGAGATCCCTGATGACCTAGACACAAATATTCTAGCCCATGCTAATGTGCCTCCAGCTGCCACCGGAGATGACGTTAGAGCTGATGATGTGGCTGCAGAGTTCGAGACTGAGACTGATGAGGAGCAGCTCGGTGTTCAGGAGGAGACCACATATGAGGGACCGACGGAGGTTGAGGAGGCTATGGTACATTTAGTTGTTCAGACTTCGTTAAGAGAGACTTCCATGCCAAGCTCTAGTGGAGCTAGTGTTGATGTTGCACCGGGCACTAATGCCCAACCCCAGAGTGTGACCCCGGACACTGATGCCCCGACAGATGGAGCGACTGTGTAGACATGATCATTCTTTACCTCTCTCTCTGTTGTTTTTTTGATTTTTGTGTTTTTAGTTGCATTTGAAGACAACTGCTTTTCTTTTGTGGGTGGGGTGAGGTATTTCCATACCTACCTCTTGTGATTCTGTTTTATTTGTGAATTTTGGGTATTTTGAGCTATTTATGTGTTTTGATTTTTATCTTGTGGATGGTTGAGCTTGTGGCTCCTTGTTTTGAATGGAAATGGTTTTGACCTATTTTAAAATTTTGTGCCACCCCTATTGTTTGTGATTGTGGTTGTTCTTGTACAAATTTGAGTATCAGTTATGATTAATACCGATGACTTAAATAGTTCTCTTAATTGAACGAAATGAATGTACGGCTAAAATGAGGCCAATGAAGTTGCATAAAAAATGTGTGAACTTTTAGCATCTCGTTGTGACTAGCCGGTTATCGAATGAACCTCTTGTGATGAACATTTCACACTAGCAAAAGTGTGGAGTCTTGTTTGATATTGGTGCCAATGCTTGGTGTGTTGAGATTACTTTGAACAATTGTGTGATGACACCTAGAATTTGCCCCGTTGGTCCGGTTGACTAAGTGATGCAAGCACTTGATATGATCTTAGGCAACGATTTTGAAGAGTGAAACAATTTGACAATATACCTCTTTTGTGGCAAACCTTGTGAGATGTGTGAACCTTACTTGAACCCTATTGAGCCTCACCTTTTCTTGGAAGAAACTTGAACAATTGTGATCCCTCTTTATACATCTACCCATAACTTTCATGAAGTGTGGTTTGTGTGAATAACCAACTTAGGTCAAAAGCCTAAGTTGGGGGTGTGGTGAAAAGAGGAGGAAAGTGAAGAAGTGTGAAAAATCCCCCTTTGAGTAATGGTTTTGAAAAAGACGGAACCCCTCCATATTAAAAAACAAAGAGAAAAGAAGCAAAGAAAAAGAATGAAAAGTTGTGAAATAAAGTGATGAAAATTGCAAAAGAAATTGGGTATCCGGTAATTTATTTGAAGTTGAATAATGGGATGCATTATGAGCATGTTTGAATTGTTAAAGAAAAGGAGGAAAGTGATGATCAGGCCACACTTCATGGAGGTAGCAGCCACTGAGCCTAAATGACCATACCTTGACACTCAGACCCATTACAAGCCATGAAAAGACCTTTGTGATCTTGAGTGAGCTGAAACAAATATTGATTGGAAAATAAGGGCAAACCTATGGGTGAAGTCATGCATGTGTTCATCTTTGTGAGTGTGAGAGTTGTATGTGATTCCGAAACTTTAAATTGCT
>JAJONR010001909.1:0-74254 GCA_029582245.1 Solanum etuberosum | reverse complement strand
GTTTCTTTTAATCATTTAAATTTTATTTTATTTTGTAAATATTTAGGTTATTTTTCAATTTTTGTTTTTACTCAAAATTAATTATATAAAAAGTACTTTTGACACAAATGACAAATGTCATCGTTTAATTTATCAGTTTACACGTCATTCGTTAACACACACCATATATTTTTATTGATATTAACAAAAGTGTCAAAATAAAACAGTGGAACCCTACATGAGGTGTTTAAAATGAAAATCGCCTTGTTAAGGTGTGATACGTCCAAACTTACACTTCAGTTAAGAAGTATAAACGGTCGAAGTCAATTTATAGAACTCAACGTGAGTTGAAGTCGATCCCACAGAGAATTTACTTACAGAAATAGTTTCACTATCACATTTATTCAACTATTGTAATTATTTCCTAAAGGAAGTAATTATGGAATGTAAAATGGGTTTGGTAGTAAGATTGAAGTAACCAATATTGTTATAAGATCGAGATTAACACAATTAATAGAGTTTTAACTTCAAAGTTTTGATGATAGCTGAATGAAACCAGGGTTGTGCTTCCCATGACGTTACATCTAGTGTTGGTTCGTGAACGAGTTTCAGGTGATTTATTCTTTGCAAATTACAGGCGAGTTAGATGTATCTAACACTTCTCAGTCTCGTTAGATAACTTACATTCAATTCCTCTTGGTCTTAGAGTGCTATAAGATTTTACCCTTGCATATTTTGATGTCAAAGTTCTCTTCTCTTGAACTCGAACTTTCACTCCAATTCAACAGATTAACTTGACTTTTTCCTAACTATCAATTTTCTCTCGAACAATTGATAGATACAGACAAGTTCTAATGTGTGCACTCATTAGAAAGAATGAATAACGAAAGTTGAGTTATGTTCTGCAAATATGAATCACATTCTACTTGTTTTATGAATCTACACTTAGATTTCAGTCATAGTTCCCACAACCCTATTTGTGGTGTTTAGCCACTCATGCTTTCAATTGAATTAGTAAAGATACGTATGTAATGCATTAAGAGAAATCACTTACAAAGATTTGTGAATTCAAAGAACACTTGATATTCAGAAACCAAATCAAATTTCAAGTCACGATTATATGTTAATCGATGAAAACCAAAAGTAGAGAATAATAGGAAAGTAGTCGCTCGTTCCAGATATGACGAAATACAACAAAAAATAAACCTAATGAATTCAAATAGTCTGACTAAAAAGAGTCCTACTCGAAGTAGGAATGACTTGTCGGGCTGCTTCACGGACGGCATGACGGTCCGTCATGAGCTTCATGGTCTGTGAAGCCTATCGTGGTCTCACACTTGGACAGTGTGAGACACCTTTTCTTGAAATCCTTCACGACCAGCATCACGAGTCGTCATGAGGACCACGACCTGTCTGGGTGTCTGTTGTCTTTACTTGGCCAAACCAACACATAACTCTTCGAGGTCTTCCCACTGGTTCACCTTCACGATCAGCATCATGATTCTTCATGAGGACCACAGTCTATCTGGGTGTCCGTGGTCTTTACTTGGACAAACCACAACATAACTCCTTGAGGTCTTCCCATTGGTTCACCTTCACGATCAGCATCACGATTCGTCATGAGAACCACGGCCCGTCTAGGGCTCCGTGGTCTTCACTTGGAATTCGGTCATCAACATCAAGATTTCCAGGCCTACTGCTTCATCACCACGGGCATTATGACGGCCCGTACTGGGCTCCGTTGTGTTTCCTTCAGTACATTCATTTTATGCTTCTTTTTCAACTTTTCCACGCAAGTGTGAACATTTCTAGATATTCAACAAACACATCAAATCTTACATAAATACACTCAATTCTAGTGTTAATCCTTAGTTTTGGGCATCAAATGTGCCAAGATTTCACGGCATATCAACACCATCAACTTAGAACCATTACTTGTCCTCAAGTGATGAGCATAACAAAACGTTTGACGCTCAAACACCCAAGATACAATACTAGCATGCAACAGCCATCTCAACCACAATTTGTATCCAAAACCATCTATCTAACATGCAAGGATCAATGAATGACATCCCATTACTCAAAATCAACCATGTTTATGCTCGTGTACATTATCAGCCAACACAATTTAACTATCAAATGTAAACATAGTGTCCTCACATCAAAGAAGTCCCTCACACATGATAATTCGGACTAAATACTACTCTGACACTCAGAAAGAAATGCCTTGGGCTTGTGAGCTTAAGGCACCAAGTGCCTAGCCACTGCCTCAAGTCCACGAGTAGGACCACGGCTCGTGGTCATGACCATGGCTCGTGGGGCCCATCGTGGTACTTGGGCAGGTCACTTAAGTGAAGGTTAAATGAGTCTTTTCTTTTTTAAGTCCTATTAAAATGGGGTCATTTTGGGTAAGTTTGGGGTCACTATATAAGTCATTTTTAAGTCAAAATTCACCCTGCTAAGTAATTTTTTTCACAAACACCCAAATCAAATCAAAAGTTCATCTCCTACATAATATTTCTCTCTCTAAAACTCAAGGAAGAAGAAGAGTAGAATTGAAGCTAGGGCCTGAAGAAATCAAGGCTTTTTCCCTCAATTTATTTGGAGAATCATCCTAAGGTATGGTAGCTTTTCATCTATGGAGAGAATTCCTCTATAGAGTCCCTTCAATGTCTCTAATTTCAAATCTAGAAATCCCAAAAGCTAGCGTTTTACTCCAATGTCATGGGTTCCCTTCAAAAATGTTTTCAATGATTGTTTTATGATGGATTATGATTGAATTGATGATTTATTGTTGATTAATAATAAAATCCACCCCCCAAAGAACCCATGAATTACTCATATTACTAAATTGTGATCTTGTGATGTGGGGTGATTCACTATAGAAGCATGTGAAGAGATTATGCTTAGAACGATTGAGTTAATTGAATCATGTTATTATCCATATCTAATGTAGAAATCCTAGATGTGTTGGTTGAATGTGATTCATGGTCCTTGAAGGGCAAAACATGACAATTGTACATGATTATTATGATTATGCATGTGTTCTAAGATCACCTTGGGAGTGAAGATCCTATGACTATGATGTACTTGCGGTATTGATGAAAGGTCATTCTCCCCTATACCCTTACACATGACTATGTATGAAATGTCTATGACTATGATGATCTTGCTGTGTTGATTGAAAGGCTATTCTCATGAACACACTATGATCACGATGTGAAAGGTTTACTCACATAATAATGATTCTAAGGTTGAAAGGCTATTCTCACCTCTTGAATCTATGAGCTATATCATGATATCGTGTTGGGTTGAATGTTAGGGAATTCTTCAATAAATATGAACATAAGTTAAGACTTAACATGAACTTAATGGGAATTATGCTTAACACCGAGTGGATATGAGTATGAGATGAAAGCTTTTACGCCAGTTAGTCCGGCTTTCCAAATGGGTTCCTTTTACGCCAGTTAGTCTGGGTTCCCAAAACAGTTATCTCATGAGATGGAAACATTTTATGTCAGTTATTCCGGGTTTCTAGAAGCAATCTACCTATCCCGTAACTATGTGCCCACAAATGTCTTTAGCTAGTGGATCCACCTAAGCTAACAAACATGAGTTCTACCTTAGGCAAGTAGGAAACCTCTTTTCGGTGTGGAGGCGTGACACCGGATTCCATGTAGCTCACATGGTTTATATCGGTTAAGGCTATTTCCCCTCCATGACAAGAATATGAACTATGAAAAGAGCATGAACTATAACCTATGACTCCTCAAGAAGATTTATTTAGTGTGAGTGGGGGTACGGGACTTCATTCATGCATTGCACAAGTAAGCTTTGATAGGGGTTATGGTGTGGTTCTCTTATGCTATGAAGATATATGAATTTATGCATGTTTAATATGGATTGTTGCTATGAGCGGCTTTCCTTGTTACAAGTTATGGAACATGAATGTTTCCTTGTCTATGAGTATTGGCTATGGATGAGGTCAAAGTATGATATGCATAATTATGGTGGCCTAAAAGTGGTACTTAGTATTAGATAGGATTATGGGATCTTATCTATGCATTGCACAAGTATAGCTTAGGGTTGCTTATGAGATGGTCTGACTTATGTATTTACACTAATGTGCATGATGACTCTTAAATTTTATAAAGTGCATGGTTTCAACTAAAATTTCCCCTTTTAGCATGTTTTCAACGATTTTATGCATGGCTATCATACTTAGTGCATTTTGTACTAACCCATATTTTCTACATTTTTATATAAGTGTAGGGCCCGGTTGTTGAGGTGTGCTTCCCTTTTGATCAAAGCATGGATCGATTACTCTCCACGCTTTTGGTGAGTCCTCATGGTTCGAGGAAGGAAGCTATTCATTTCTAGTTTCTTTCTTCCATTCTCTTTTGGAGACTATGTTGTAAAGGGCTGTGACTCTATTTGATACCTCGATTGTATTAGATGGCTTATTGAGATAATGTCTAGATTTCCATTTGCTTTTATGAAAGACTTCGATTGTAAAGAAAAATTTTAATTTCACATCATTTATATTGCTTATGTTATGATATGCTAAGGGCTTGTATAAGATCCCCCTTCGGGGGTCGAGTACGCCGTGTTACATCTAGGGGGTACCCCTGGGTCGTGACACACAGCCACACTCTCTAATGGTACTATAGATGTTGGAACACCCACACACTTCTCCAACAAGGAGATGTGAAGAACTGGATGGACTGCTGCTAGTTCTGCTGGCAACTCTAACTCATATGCCACATTACCAACCCTTTATAGAATATTGTAAGGACCTACATACCGTTGACTGAGCTTCCCTTTCTTGCCTAATCTCATCACCCCTTTCATAGGTGAAACTTTTAGGAAGACCCAATCATCGATTTGGTACTCCAAGTCCCTTCTCCTTACATTTGCATAGGACTTCTGGCGACTCTTGGCTGTCCGAAGTCTATATCTGATGAGCTGAACTTTTTTCATAGCCTCATGAACCGAATCTGGCCCTATCAAGGCTGCTTCACCTACCTCAAACTAACCAACTAGAGATCAAGATCTATGACCATAAAGTGCCTTATAAGGGGCCATCTGAATACTTGAATGGTAGCTATTATTGTAGGCGAACTCTATAAGAGGAAGGTGATCATCCCAACTGCCCTTGAAATCGATCACACAAGCTCTCAACATGTCCTCTAATGTCTGAATGGTACGCTTGGCCTGTCCATCCGTCTGTGAATGAAATGTTGTGCTAAGATTAACCTGGGTACCAAGACCTTTCTGAAACGATTTCCAAAAATGAGAGGTAAATTGAGGACTTCTATCTGAGATGATAGACAAAGGAACCCCATGCAACCTGACTATCTAATTAATGTAAAGCTTGGCGTAGTCCTCCGCTGAATCTGTAGTCTTCACAGCCAAAAAGTGAGCGGACATAGTAACTTTGTCTACTATTACCCAAATGGAATCATGTTGTCTGCGAGTACGAGGTAATCCCGTAATGAAGTCCATGTTGATCACTTCCCACTTCCATGTAGGAATGTTAATCTCTTGAGTCAAACCTCCTAGTTTCTGATGTTCTACCTCCACCTGCTGACAATTCGGGCAATTAGCCACAAAATCTTCTATATCCCTTTTCATACCTTTTCACCAAAAGACTTCCCACAGATCACGGTACATCTTAGTGGCACCTGGATGAATAGAATACCTGGAATTATGGGCTTCTGTAAGGATGAATAGGATCTTCTGTCTCAACTCACCCACCTTAGGAACATATAAACAACCCTGGTAGCGAAGCACACTATCTCCCCCTTGGGAGAAAACCTCAACTTTCTGCTGGTGAACTGCACCTTTCAATTGAAGCAATATAGGGTCATTGTCTTGTTTCTCCTTAACCTCCGCTACCAATGAAGATTCTAGCCCATTCTGAACTGTACACCAACATCTGACATGTTCATAAGGCAAACTCCTAGGCGAGCAAGTTGGTGAACATCCTTCGCTAATTCCTTCCTTTCTTCCTCAACGTGCGCTACACTACCCATAGATAGTCTGCTAAGAGCATCAGCTACAACATTGGCCTTACCAGAATGGTAAAGCACATTCATATCATAGTCCTTGAGGAATTCCAGCCATCTCCTCTGACGAAGATTCAACTCTTTCTGGGTGAACACATACTGGAGGCTCTTATGATCTGTGAAAAGATCTAGCTGAATACCATACAAGTAATGTCTCCAAATCTTTAGGGCGAACACCACAGCTGCAAGCTCAAGGTCATGAGTCGGGTAGTTCTTCTCATGCACCTTAAGCTATCTAGAAGCATAAGTTATAACCTTACCTCGCTGCATCAACACACAACCTAGGCCAACTCTGGATGCATCACAGTAGATCACATAACCGTCTGAACCCTCTGGTAAAGTCAAAACAGGAGCTGTAGTCAACCTAGTTTTCAGTTCTGCGAAGCTTTTCTCACACTCATCTGACAACTGGAACTTAACCTTCTTTTGAGTCAACTTAGTCAATGGAGAAGTTATGGATGAAAATCCTTCCACGAACCTTCAGTAATAACCAGCCAAACCATATAAACTTTTGATATCTGTAGGAGAGGTGGGTCTGGGCTATTGCTTCACTGCCTCAATGTTCTGAGAATCCACTCGGATCCCTTCACTAGAAACTATATGACCAAGGAAAGCAACAAATTGCAACCAAAACTCACATTTGCTAAACTTAGCGAATAACTGGCGATCTTTGAGAGTTCGAAGGACAACCCTCAAATGAGTCGCATGTTCTTCCTCATTCCTAGAGTAAATGAGAATACCATCAATAAACACGATAACGCACAAGTCCAAATACTACTTGAACACCGTGTTCATTAAATCCATAAAAGCTGCAGGAGCATTGGTTAGTCCAAAATACATGACTACAAATTCATAATGACCATACCGAGTTCTGAAGGCTATTTTTGGGATGTCATTATCTCAGACTCTGAGCTGATGATAACCGGATCTGAGGTCTATTTTCAAAAAATGACTAGCACCCTGAAGTTGGTCGAAAAAGTCATAAATCCTGGGGATAGGGTACTTATTCTTAATTGTGACTTTGTTCAACTGCCGATAGTCAATGCATATCCTGAGAGAGCCATCTTTATTTTTCACGAATAACACTAGAGCAGATGAAGCCCTTATCTAGAAGGTCTTTCAACTACTCTTACTATTCCTTAAGCTCAGCTGGAGCCATTATGTAAGGAGGAATAGAAATAGGCTGGGTATCAGGTATGAGATCAATTCCGAAGTCTATTTCCCTTTCGGGAGGAATTTTGAGAAGATCTTATTGAAAAATTTCTGGAAACTCACTGACTACATGAACTTACTCAAGAGTTGGGGTTTTAGAGCTAGAATCCTTAACCCAAATTAAATGATAGATATACCCCTTGGAAATCATCTTTGTGGCCTTAAGGTAGGAAATGAATCGACCCATAGGCATTGAGCTACTACCCTTCCATTTTATGACTGGTTCACTTGGAAACTGAAAGCGAACAACCCTGGTTCTACAATCGACTGAGGAATAACAGGAATGTAACCAATCCATGCCTAGAATGATATCAAATTCTACCATTTATAACTCTACAAGATCTGCTGAGGTGACTTTCTGAGGGACTGAGACAGGGCAATTTATGTATACCCTTCTAGCTATAACTTGGTCACCTACTGGAGTAGAGTTTGAAAAGGGTTCTGAAAGAGTTTCTGGACTGACACCGAAGTTCACTGCTATATAAGGAGTTACAAAGGAAAGAGTATCCCCTGTATCTAACAAAGCATAAAAATCTAAGTGAAAGACTCGTAACGTAGCAGTGATGACATCAGGAGAATCTTCCTGGTCCTGGCGAGTCTGAAGAGCATACAACCTATTATGGCGCTGACCGCTTCCTATACTAGATGAAGTACGCTGTGAGTTGGGTGACCTACTGGTGCTATAGACTGAGCCCTACTATTGTTACCTCCTTGCCTCTATTTGGCAGAAGGGCAATCCCTCAACCTATGGCAAGATTGACCATATCCAAAACACTCTTCTTTCCCTGCAATACAGTCGCCCGGATGGTTCTTACCACATTTTGGACTAGTTGGGTAGGTTCTACTACCTGAAACACTCCCTTGAGACTTAGAGCATGGTGCCCTACTTTTCTGATCTTGTCTAAAGCTGGGAGATGGAGCACTAGCTGATGAAGGTGCTGGAGCTGAAGACCTTTACTGAAACTGCGAGCGATTTCCACCACCCGATTTATGCTGAGAGCACTCATAGTTACCTGTCCTAGCCTTTTTGTTGTCCTTAGCCATTTCCCTAAGCTTATCTCCCTCAACCTGCTGAGCATGAGTCATGAGCCAAGAGATATTTATCTCATCTAACAACATAGCATTTCAGCACTCTGTTTTTACCAAGTCGGACACTCCATACAGAAACTTACTCATTTGTGCCCCTGAATCAGCAACCATATGAGGATCATACTTGGAGAGTTGGGTGAACTGGAGTCTGTAATCTTGGATTGACATTGTACCTTGCCTCAAATTCATGAATTCTTGTGCCATAG
Source organism: Solanum etuberosum (assembly GCA_029582245.1). Classification (NCBI taxonomy): domain Eukaryota; kingdom Viridiplantae; phylum Streptophyta; class Magnoliopsida; order Solanales; family Solanaceae; genus Solanum; species Solanum etuberosum. The sequence continues at coordinate 65,700 of JAJONR010001909.1, read as the reverse complement.
CCTCCCTCAACTCTCTCAGAAATAATCTGTCAAGAAAAGCTCCAGTAAAGCATTCCCAAGTCACAGGAGCTGCATCACTACCCCTGTTTTCTTTCCATTGAGTGAACCAAATGTGAGCCACATCCTTGAGCTGGTAGGATGCCAACTCTACCCTATCATTCCCAGTTACCTGCATCACTCCAAAGATCCTCTTAACCTTATCGATAAAATTTTGTGGGTACTTACCAACCTACGACCCTAGACACTCTGGTGGGTTCATCCGAACAAAATCACGAACACTGGTTGTAGCTGACCCATTATTAGAATTGGGAGGAATTGGGGCCTGCTGATTGTTCTAGTTAGTCACACTCTGAGCCAAAAGCTGAATCGCATTCCAAAACTTTACATTTGAAACCTCTTGATCTGGGACTGGAGGAGCTGCGTTAGCATTCCTGGCGTTAGCTCTCCGAGGAGGCATGAGTCTCTTGTGGTGAGCATTGCACACTAGCTAGAAAGTGTGGAGTCTTTTTTGATAATTGTATCAATGCCTTGTGTGGTGAGGTCTCTTTGAACATTGTGCATGATGACACCTAGAATTTTTCCCGTTGGTCCGATTGGTTGAGTGAGGCAAGCGATAGACATGATATTAGGAAAAAAATTTGAAGAGTGAGCCTATTTGACAATATACCTCTTTTGTGGCCATCCTTGTGAGAAGTGGGAATCCTGTTTTGGCACCCATTGAGCCTTACCCTTTTCTTGGAAGAAACTTGAACAATTGTGACCTCTCTTTATCCCTTCACCCATAACTTTCATGAAGTATGGTTTGTTTGAATAGCCAACTTAGGCCAAAAGCCTAAGTTAGGGGTGTGGTGAAAGAGGAGAAAAGTCAAGAAGTGTAAAAAATTCCCCATTGTTTATGGATTGTTTTGAAAAAAAAATGGAGCCCCTCCATGTAAACAAAAAAAAAAAGGAAAAGAGAAAAAGGAATGAAAACAAAAGAAGAAAGAAAATGACTGGAAAAAAAGAAGAAAGAGTTGTGAAATAAAGTTTGTGAAAAGAATGAAGAATAATGGGGTATCCGGTGATTCATGATGAGTTGAATAATGGGGTTGAGTTTGAACAAGTTTGAAATGTTAAAGAAAAGGAGGAAAGTGATGTTCAGGCCATACTTCATGAAAGTAGAAGCCACTAAGCCTAATTACAAGCCTTAAAAAGACCTTTTTGATCTTGAGTGAGCTGAAACGAATGTTGATTGTAAAATAAGGGCAAGCCTATGGGTGGATTCATGCATGTGTTCATCTTTGTGAGTGTGAGAGTTGTATGTGATTTCAGAGCCTTAAATTGTTGAGAAATTGTGTGAATATGGAATCATCTTTGTTGCGAGGGCATTTGCATACCTTTGTTGAGCTTGAACTTGCATTTGAAGCAAGCACTGTGAGCTTGAGGACTCTTGATGATGGTGAGTCACAATTTAAAACTTTGAGTGCACAATTGATCATTGTATGAGTAATTTGAACCTTGTTGTGTGCATTTATGTTGAGTCTTATGCAGCACTATTTTTAGACAGCCTTATTGAATTGTTGATCTTGAGTTTTACTTGAGGACAAGTAAGTTTAATTTGGGGGTGTTGATGAGTCAGAGATTTCGACTCATTTGAGCCTTGTTTTGATAGTGTTAATGTCCTCAAATGCTTAATTTATGCTCTAAACTGATGTTAAAATGTTCATTTGCAGCATTTAAGGCTAAGAAGCAAGGTAAGGACACTACTGGAGAAAAAGGAACTAACAAGCCAAAGAAGTGGAGAAGAGCGATCCTGGAGACCGCCAAGACCACTCCGTGGTTCACCGAGTGGATCTTTAGCCCGCCCAATTTTACAGTACACCACGTCTGAGACTAGATAAATTCGAGCGAACTGTGTTCCATATCGGCGAATCGCCGAATGGATCGGCGAAGAGAGGTTGTACCACCGAAAGTATAGAATGAGCTGTGAATATGCAAGCAAATTGGTGATCCAAAGGAACAAAGGGCGCATCGCCGAAGGGATTGGCGATCCCGATATACACTGCCTAAAGTTACAGTGCATATTGGATGAAAACATGAAGCAAGAAGGTGATGGATAGGGGCGATTGGCGATATACCGATCGGTCGGCGAAGCCCGACTTTCCTCGCCGTTTGGCCCCAATAGGTCAAATCTTGGATCAGTATAAATTGATATTTTGAAGAGAGAGAAGGCATCTAAACATTGAGAAACTCATACCCAAAAAAAAAGAAAACCCTATTCTTGCTAAATTTTGAAGCTTTCAAGTAGATTTTTGAGTTGGGTCTTGTAACTAAAGAAAACTTTACTCATTTTAAAGTTTGGAAAATCAATATTCAATCATGGAGCATGTAGTAGGTATTGAATTTTCACTTTTTGTGATGACTAGCTAAAACCCCAATCTTCGGGGTTTGACCATGTGATGAACTGCTAATTTAGCTGGTGGGTGTTAGAAATTATTGAATGTTTTGCTAAATCGAAGTGGGTCTGATTTATTTTTGTTGTTACTTAGCTTTATTGAATGTTTATTTCATTAGTCCTAGTGTTTTCTGCTTGCTTGAGAGAGACGTTTAAAACCAAGGCTATAAATTAGCACTCGTAGTAATTGGGTTGTTGTGGGTTCAGTTCGATAGAGTGAATTCTAAGTCTCGTTCTACCTCTGTCGCTCGAGAGAGCAGAAGAAGTGAGGTTGTGGGCTGGTTTTTATGGTTAGCCTGTTGAGGTTCGAGAGAACTCAATTGAAGAGAGGTAATTGTTGGAGAGAAAGTTTCCTCATCTAGTGTCCATTCTACTTGCGAAGATTTAGTAATTTTTAGTAATTCGCTAACACCCATTTAGCATAATTGGCAGTTGATTGGTCATTCCCCCAAGTACCTCTAAATCATTTGATTGCCCCTGTTATTTTGTTATTGCCGTGATTGCTAGCTGATATCAAATTTCCCCATTTCATATCTCTGTCACCCTCTTGATTTATTTAAGCATTTCTGATAATTTCTATTCCTACCACCAATTAAATTACATTTGCTACTTCGTAATTGAATTCAAACACATACTACTCCATGTGGGTTCAACCCCAACTCTTCGTTGGGTTTTATACTAAGTAACGATCGTTTACGCCTAGAATTGGATGAGGTGTGATTGAAACGTTAATCAATGCTTCAACTGGTATTTTACAATGGTTAACTAGCGTTTCACCGATAAAGAGAAGATTTAAACAGTTTTGTCAATTATCTGATGGGGACTTGCATTTGAATGGTGATGTACAATATTCAATTTATGTTTCGCCTGTCAAGTCCTGATGACCCATGCGCTCAATGATGAGTCTGAGATTTGGACTAATTTAGGGCTTTATTTGTATAGGTATAGTGTCCTCAAATGCTTATTTTGTGCCAATAACTGATGTAAAACCCTTGATTTTCAAGATTATGGATTGAGGAACAAAGCAAGGACACTAAGTTGCAAAAAGGAACAAAGAAAGCTGAAAGAATGAAGAAAAGAAAGCCTGGTGATCTCCAAGTCCACTTGGCGAGTCGCCGAATGGCCATTTGACCGCCTAAAGTTCCAGTATGCCAAGCTCTGAGGGTAAAAATCAAGTTGGCGAGAGAAAGGAGTAGTCGGCGGATCGCCGAGTGGTTCCACGATGCAGTGTTGGATCACCCAAAGTTACAGACCTGGAGAATGCTGAATGCCAAGGCAGAAGGGCGGATCGCCGAGTGGTTCGGCGAACTCGACTTACTTCGCTGAGTGACTCTTTGCAGGTCCGAGATTTGACTCATTTAGGGCTTTATTTGTATAGGTTTAGTGTCCTCAAATGCTTATTTTGTGCCAATAACTGATGTAAAACCCTTGATTTTCAGGATTATGGATTGAGGAACAAAGCAAGGACACTAAGTTGCAAAAAGGAACAAAGCGAGCTGAAAGAATGAAGAAAAGAAAGCCTGGTGATCGCCAAGTCCACTTGGTGAGTCGCCGAATGGCCATTTGACCGCCTAAAGTTCCAGTGTGCCAAGCTCTGTGGGTAAAAATCAAGTTGTTGAGAGAAAGGAGGAGTCGGCGGATCGCCGAGTGGTTCCGTGATGCAGTGTTGGATCGCCCAAAATTACAGACCTTGAGGATGCTGAATGCCAAGGCAGAAGGGAAAACGAAGTGACCAAAGGACGGATCACCGAGTGGTTCGGTGAGCTCGACTTACTTCACTGAGTGACTCTTCACAGCACATTTTCGGCGACTATAAATACGTCTTGAATATTTTGTTTAGTATCAATTTCATATCAATTCGTATCTTAGAGTCTATTATTTGAGTTTTAAACTTAAGAGACAGTTTTCTCTAGTTTTTCCTAAGCTTTGAAGAATTGAAGTTTTTCACTTTTGGGAAATTGGAAGTGGGTCTTTGATATTCTTTGAATTGGAACATTGTAAGGACAAATCAATCTTACCCAGTTGATGGAAACTCAATTTGGTAACGATTTTTTCCTTTTTATGATGTCTAGCTAAAACCCTAATTTTTGGGGTGTGATTATGTGATTATGGGCTGATTTAGCTTATGGATATTGCTAATTATTAGTTTATCTTCTATTTAAAAGTGAGTTCAATCATTTATTGTGGGTTAATTTAAGAAATGTAGTTGCAAATGCGATTCTACCTTTGTGTTCTTGGCTTGCTCGAGATAGAGGTTTTAGAACTAAGGTGTTTGATTGATGGTCCGTGGGTATTGGGTTGACCTGGGTTCAACTCAAGAGAGTGAATCCTAAACCCTTTTCCACACATTCAGCTCGAGAGAGTGAATGGACTAAGTTGTGGGTTGTTATTATTTTGCATCCTTGTTGATGTTCGAGAGAAATCAACTTGATTCGGGGTAAATTGTTCGAGAGAAAATTTATCTCCTCTATAGCCTAGCTTACTGACTAATATTTAGCCATTTTCTAATAGTTGCAATTACCCATTTATCTAGAATAGCCTATAATCGAATCACATCCCAAGAACCCGTCTTATTATTGTTATATCATATTATTTGCTTCTCTCGAAATGTTATTTACCTCTACTCGAACTTTCCCTTGCTTTGACTAGAATGCATAAGCCGATTAGAAATAACCTTTTGTGCAACATCTACTGAAGCAAAAGTAGGTGGAGGAACAGGAATGCAAACCATCATCTTTCTAACCTCATGAATTAGGGAGGAGAGGTGCCTCATTTTAGCTGGTTCATACTGAAGAGGCCCTACAGAAGTTGAAGCACCAAATGCAGACACTGTCTCAGTAAACTGGCCAAACTCAGAGTCCGCCATATTCCTTTCTCCCTATTTTCCATTCTTCTTCAAAGGATGAATATCTTTTCTTGGTATCTTCTCCTAATCCGTATGGCATTTTACCACCCCAAAATCATATCATAACCTAGTGATCAAAGATCGGAATAAGATACTCTTGGCTCAACCTCGAGCCAACTCAGCAATCTGGTCCACAATAAATCTCCCAACATCTACCTCCATGCCATCCATAATAGCAACAATAAGCACAACTCTATCAACTGTCACCTCAGTGTCGTGGGTGGAAAGGATTATCCGAGAACAAATAATAGAGAGACAAGATTTGATCTCGATTGTGAAATCATGAAAATCAATCCCTATATTCAAGGTATACCACTCTAGAGGCTCACAACCATAAAGTTTGTCGACAAGCAACTGGTTGCCCAACCTTTTGTACCAGCCTCTGAACCCATTATTGTCGGCATCTGAGAGTCCATATAAGGAATTAATGATTATCGGGCGAAAGTGGACTTGAATGCCATGAAATGTGGTCACCACCTCTTCACTCAAGTTGGTCTCAAGATCATTGGCATAAAAGTCCACCACTACAGTATGATTAGCCTTGATAGGCTCATCGGTGAAACATATACACTTACTAGTTATTAGCCAGCCATAGAAGTACATCATCATCCTCGAGCTTGTCTAGTCAAATTTATTTTTCCTTTACCACTGTGTGGCCCAAGTACTCATCATCTTTGCGAGCACATTCCACTTATAGGAACCTTCTCTCATCAAAGTACTCCTCTTCCTCAAATTTTGGAGTTATTTCTTGATCATTCAGATTGGTTTCGGAAGCCATTTTTAGCACAAAACACCTACAAAAAAATCCAACATTATAAAAATTCTTGAGACCACTTAAAATAATGTATTAGGAAGAATTTAAGCCAAATAAATCATCAAAAGAGGGCCCGACCTAAGTTCTGCAAAGCTACTATTGTGGGCCTACCATCACTGTCTCTTCAACATTCGTGGCTCAACACATTTTAAAACTCCATGTTCGCAGACTGTAGGGCACGTTTATGGAGAATTTGGGATTAGATACCTCCATGTTCGCAGCTAAGAGACCGAGTTTGTGGGGGTGTCTTCTCCAGAATCAAAAATCTTGTTGGAGCAATTCAACAAATAGGTATGGGGAAACATTTTTTATCACTATTTCTTTCAAAATGCGCCCCTAATCACACCCCTAACACCATTTAACTACATCCCTTAACACAAACATCATCACACGAACAAAAATAGTCCACAAATCGACATTTAAGCACAAACTCTTCATAAACCATCAAAACTTTTTCAAACACTTACCAAAGATATAATAAAAGAGAGGGTGAAAGAACATACCTTCAATGTCGAGACCAAATGCGAAATCAAGACCTTGGGAACTAGATCTTAACAGGTTGAAGTTTTTAGACAGAGCATTTTCCTTTTGTAAGCATCAAAACTACCCTCCTAAACCAAATTTAAAATTTCTTACGACCTTGGCCTGTTAAACTATCCACGTTCATGAACCTATTGGCGCATCGCCTTTGTGCCCATTGGAACTCTATGTTCACGTGGAAAGGAACACGTTCGGAGAGGGTTTGACCTTCACATTCCTAGACCCTACTCCATATTTGCAAAAGACCCCTGAATCCTGAAATTTTTTAGGACTTTTCTGTCCTATTCGAAGAGGTAAAGGTCAAAAGTGTAATTTTTCTAGTCACATTAGGCGAGCCTGGGCGCCTAAAAACTATCTCAAATCCTATTTTGAAGGTTTTTCAACCCCAAACATCAATCCCAATCAACTTTTTGCTTCAAAACATTTCCAAACAATCATCAAAGAGTTTGAAACTATGAAGATTAGTCAAAAACAACAATTCTAAGATAATCTGGAAATCAAAAACTTGAAATTAAACTTATTTGGATACCAACGTGTTGCCTCCCATCAAGCATACAATTTAACATCGCGGAGCGATGGCGGCTACATCACCCTTTGTGTTTCCACATCGAGACACCGAACCTTCTCCCCAACTTTGGATCAATTTTTCTCTGATCAGCATGGGAGTTCATGACAGCATCAAGAGTTTCACTCGATCTCTTTACTTTGAAGACTTGAATTTCATACCAAACTTTGAATTATTTTTTCATTTTAGATCCTTCGTCAAGAATGAGAGAGTCACTAGGCTATTTGAGAATCGATTTTCATAATTGTTGACCCTCAATTGAGCAACACTCTCGATTCCTCATGAACTAAAGTTGCCATGAATGAAGTTCTTGGCTTTTTCTTGCAATTTTAGTATCATCTCATTTATTTCGGCTACTTGGATTGTTATTGGTTCGGATTGGTTACTAAAGCTTAAAATACCTTTTATATCCACCACAACCCCTTGTCTTGTTCTTGTATTACCTTTCAAAGTTGTTATCCCAAATTTGAGTCGGACCATCTCATAGAACCTAGCTAGGTGCAAGTTACGAGAATCCTTTTTGCTCTTTCTGTCCATTATATAAGGAGCAACTTCTACCTTTATTCTTGTTCTTATTTTAGCTCTAAGAGTTGCGACTACAAAATCGAATTTGACCACCTCAAGGCTGCAACACCCCGTATTCAAAATAGGGAATTCTGGTTGACTTTAGAAAAATTACAGATGGCACCACGAGGGAAACCCACGGCCCGTGGATGGGACCACGAACCGTAGGTGTGGTCCGTGGATGACCTGCCTGAAAATGGTCTAAAGGCCCAGAACCACAGCCTGACCAACAGACCGTTGGTCAGACCACGTTCCGTGGTCCAAGGCCCCAATTTCAAACTTCCTGACCACCATCGACAGCCCTGCAGGACGGTCCGTCGTCCTGACCACGGTCCGTCGGCAGTGGCCGTGGGTCACAGCTGACATTTAAGTTTCAGGGGTAGTTGGGTCTTTTTCTAATTAATTAAATCTTATACTACGTCATTTTTCCCTTCACTAAGACCCTTATATAACCATTTTAACCCCCAAATCCAACCCATTCAAGTCATTCTTCCAAAATCACAAAAGAAGATCAATTCTCCTCTCCAAATATTTCTCTCTCTAGAAACTTGAAGAAGAAGAAGAAGGATTCAACATAGGGTTTCAAGTCAACTCTCATTTCCTCTATTGAATATTAGCATTTTCCTTTGAGATATGATAGTTTTCATCCATGAATTCCTTCCATTCATGGAGTTCCCAATTCCTCTATTTCCAAAGGTAGAAATCCCCAATTGAGTTGGGGTTTTCTTCAATTACCTTGGGTTCTTTTGATTATTGATTTAAATGATTGAATTATGATCTCTTATGCATAAATTGATGAAATACTATGATTTTATGATGATATTCCCCATGAACCCATGTAATCCCCATGTTTTCAAGTTATGAGCATATGAGTTGCGATTTTTGTTACAAAAGAAGAGTTTTATGAAATTAAGCATGTATTGCTAGCTTTACATGAATTTATGATGAAATTCATATCTAACCCATATTTTTTAAATGTTGATGATTGAAATCTGGTTTTGAGCCTTGAAAGGTAAATTATGAGATTATGCATGTTCTTATGAAATCTATGAGAATGTCTTAAGGATGCTTTGAGAGTAAAGTATCAATGATGATGTTGTTGAAAGGATTGTTCTCATAAACACATAATAGCATGTTGTGAAAGGTTTTCTCACATAGTAAGGATTCTAAGGTTGAAAAGTTTTCTCACATAATTGAATCAAAGATTAAGAGTTTTTCTAATGAACTTAGCTTGGATTGGTTATTGAATGATACCTTTCCATGGATGATGACTTAGCTTGGATTGGAAAGATGATGTTCCTGTCCATGGATAATAAGAGCAAGTAAGAAATGACTATTCCGTGGGATTTATGCTTAGCACCGAGAGGATATTGAGATGGAAGCTCTCCCATTAGTAGAGGTCGGGTTTCTAAAAGTAATATCCTTATCCCTTACCTATGTACCCCCATAGGATGATTGTCTAGATAGACATTAGCTAGTGGATCCACCTAATCTAGAAGTTATAGTCCTTACCTTGGAAAGTAGGACAACCCTTTTCGGTGTGGGAGACACCGTGGGATCATGTGATAGCTCACATGGTCTCTATGTCGGTTAAGGCTAATTCCCCACATTAATAATGAACGAAGGTTACTTCAAGAAGTGTCTCATATGTGTTCAAAGGCTTTATAGATGATTAGCTTGCATTAACCATGGTTTTATGACTTATGTTTTCTAGCTCTCTTATATCATGTTTTAGCTTGGTCAATTGCATGTCATGAAATGAAATGTCCCCTTTTTGCATGATTTAAATGTTTTATGCATAGCTATCATACTTGGTATATTGTTTTGTACTAACACATACTCTTGCCTACATTTCCCCAAATGTAGGGTCTGACAGTCAGGCTTCTCAGTTTCGTGGCTAGTGGTTGAGTTTGAGATATACGAGCTTTGGTGAGTCTTCATGCTTTGAGGATGGACTTTCCTTGTTTTAGTTCCTTTTCTTGTATTTAACTTTTGAACATGATGTATGGGCTAGGCCCAATTTCATTCTATTGTATTAGATGGCTATGATGAGGCAACTGTTCTAGACTTCCGCTTTACTTTTATAAAAACTTTTTTGAACTTGGACTATTGTTTTACTCTTATTGTTCTATTTCTTATGTTATGAAAGCTAAGTGGCTTGTATGGGATCCTTCGGGGCTCTATACGCCATGTTACATCTAGGCGGTACACCCCTGGGTCGTGACAAATATGGTAATCAGAGCACAAGGTTTAGAATGGTCCTAAGATGTCTCAAAAACCACGTCAAGTAAAGTCTTGTTCATGAGTGTGAAGCGCGCCACATTATGAATGAGAGGCTACAAGATGTTAGGAAACTCCACTTTTTTCATTACTCTTAGGTCGTGCAATAGAGTTTGACTCTATAAGGTCTCTCTCCTAATCCTTATTCAATGCTCCACAGGATATGGCTACTCGAAGATCTTATGCTAGAAGGAATGTGAGGGAGAATGAGGAACAAGGAGCTCCTCCCCAAGCTCCTCAAGTTCCGATTGATCCTTTGGCTGAGCAAGTGAATAATGCAGAGTTTAAGGCTGCTTTGTTGGCTCAAGTTGTGACGGCCCCAGTCAATTGGGAGGTTGTGGTTCCTATGAACCCAAATGTGGGTACGACGGCTTCTAGAGTGAGGGACTTCACTAGGATGAATCCTCCGGAGTTTCATGGTTCTAAGATTGAGGAAGATCCTCAAGAGTTTATTGAAGAGGTCTACAAGGTCTTGATGATCATGGGAGTGACGTCGGTGGAAAAGGCAGAGTTGGCCGCTTATCAACAAAAAAGTGTTGCTCAAACTCGGTTCAACCAATAGAAAGAAGGGAGACCAGAATATGCGGGTCTTCTAGATTGGGAGAAGTTTAAAGCCGCTTTTCTTGATAGGTTCTTTCCCCTTGAGATGAGGGAAGACAATGTGCTTGAGTTCATTTACCTCCGACAAGGAAGTATGAGTGTGAGGGAATATGCTCTAAAGTTCAAACAATTGTTGAAATATGCTGCAACAATGCTTGCCGATTCAAGGGCAAGGATGAGCAGGTTTGTTTTGGGTGTGTCTGAAATGGGGGTCAAAGATTTTCATACCGCCATGCTCATTAATAACATGAACATATCTCGTCTCATGGTTCATGCACAATAGATTGAAGAGGAGAAACTCAAGTAAAAGTCCAGAGAGGTGAAGAGGACTAAGACCGGTGATGGTAATTTTTCTCATGCAAGGTTCGATTGTCATGGTCGTTCTAGATTTCATCAAAGGTTTTCCGGTCAAGGTTCCTCCAATGTTCCTCCTAAGTTTAAAAAAGATAGGGTGTCTTACCCTAAGCCCCAAAGAGGTAATGGTAGTGGATCTTCATTGCCCATGTCTACTTGTACTAGGTGTGGAAGGAAGCACAAGGGTAAGTGCCTAGCCGGCACAGCTGGTTGCTTCAGTTGTGGTAAAAGTGTTCACAAAATGAGAGATTGCCCAATGCTCATGGCTAGAGGAAAAGAGGGCAAGCAAGCTACCCCTAGTGGTTCGGGTCCCAATGATCCTAAGAAAAATCGATTCTATGCACTTCAGACTCGTGGTGAACAAGAGGAATCTGCCGATGTGGTTACCGGTATGTTGAAAGTTTTTCCAACTTGATGTATTTGCTTTACTTGATACCGGTGCTACATTGTGTTTTGTGATGCCATATGTGGGTATGAGGTTTGATGTGCTCCCAGATGTGCTGTTAGAGCCTTTTTCTGTGTCTACTCCTATTGCTGAATCTATTGAGGCTGAGAGGGTATATAGAAAGTGTCCTATAGAGTTACTTTTGTTGACTTGGTAGAGCTTGATATGCTAGATTTTGATGTTATCCTTGGTATGGATTGGTTGCACTCATGTTATGCTTCTATTGATTGTAGAACTCGTGTAGTCAAGTTTCAGTTTCCGAATGAGCCTATCCTTGAGTGGAAAGGGGGAAATTGTATGCCTAAGGTTCAGTTTGTCTCTTGTCTTAAAGCTAGAAAGATAACTTCTAAGGGTTGCATTTACCATCTAGTTAGGGTGAGGGATGTATATTCCGAAATCCCTACTCTTGAGTCGGTCCCCGTTATAAATGAGTTTCCGGAAGTGTTTCCAAATGATTTACCCGGTATTCCTCCCGAGAGGGAAATAGACCTCGGTATTGACCTTCTCCTAGATATGCAACCTATTTCTATTCCTCCTTACCGTATGACTCCGGCAGAATTAAAGGAGTTGAAAGAACAATTGAAAGATTTATTATATAAGGGTTTCATCCGATCGAGTATCTCTACATGGGGTGCTCCAGTTTTGTTTGATAGAAAAAAAGATGGTTCTCTTCGTATGTATTGACTATCGTCAGTTGAACAAGGGTGAAACTAACTTTATCAGTCCATTATGCATGCAATGCACATAAATAAGGAGGAAACATCAACTCCAAGCTTAAAAAACTCAAATGAATCATAAGAAAGTAGGAACTACATCTAATAACCCAAAATGCATAAATTTTCAAAATTTCTCATGTTCAAGGAGGAACTACCTTCTCCAAGTTAAAAGCATGCTTAACACAATCTCTTGGACCTCATATGCAATTTACTCTCGAAAAGCATAGATAAAGAATGTTCATCAATTCAACTCATGAAGTCTATAGGCAACTCATACTCAATGCACCACAACATGAGTAAAATCAAACATGTAAACTCATATTCATCAAAACACACTTTTTCATGAACATGCATAATATAAAGAAATCATGGAAACACATAAACACACATGACTCCCAAAACAAGGACAACTCAAGAGGAGACTCATTACCTCAAGCTAGAATGGGAGTAGAAGGAAAAAGATGAGGATATCGGGACATCATATCAGCCTCGGCCTTCTAAGTAGCACCCTCAACTAATTGGTTCCTCCACAAAATCTTCACGGAAGCTACTTCTTTATTTCTCAACTACTTGACTTGCCGGTGTAAAATCTAAACGGGAACTTCCTCATAAGAAAGACTCTCATCACTCCCAACCCTTCTAAGGAAACTATAGATTTCGGATCACCAACACATTTCTTCTCATAGAGACATGGAAAACCGAATGCACCGATGCCTACTCATTTGACAAATCTAACTCATAAGCAACCTTACGAACACGCCTTAAAATCTGATATCGGCCTACATATCGGGGACTAAGCTTTTCTTTCTTACTAAACCTCATTACACCCTTCATAGGTGAGATTTTTAAGTAAACCCAATCATGAAGATCAAATTCAATATCCCTTCTTCTCTCATCGGCATATGACTTTTTCCGACATTGAGCCGTTTTCAACCTCTCTCGAATAAGTCAAACTTTCTCTATGGCCCCATGTACCCATTTGGGACCTATTAGGGAAACTTCACCCACCTCAAATAAACCTATGGGAGATCTACACCTCCTACCATAAAGAGCCTCAAATGGAGCTATATCAATACTCGAGTGATAGCTATTATTATAGGCAAACTCAATCAACGGCAAATGGTCATCGCAATTACCCTTAAAATCAATGACACAAGCTCTCAACATATCTTCCAAAGTATGAATGGTACGCTCCATTTGCCCATCGGTTTGGGGATGAAAAGTCGTGCTAAGCTTAACCTTAGTGCCAAGCCCCTTTTGGAAAGACTTCCAAAACTGAGATGTGAATTGGGTACCACGATCAGAAATAACGGATAAGGGCACTCCATGCAACCTCACCATTTCTCTCAAGTATAACTTGGAATAGTCCTCCGCCGAATTGGAAACCTTTACGGGAAGGAAATATGCTGATTTTGTCATCCGATCTACTATCATCCAAATATATTCATGTTGTCGCCGGGTGCGAGGTAAACCAACAATAAAGTCCATATTCAAGTCTTTCTACTTCCAAGTAGGAATGCTAATATGTTGAGACAAACCTCCCGGTTTCTGATGCTCAACCTTAACTTGTTGGCAATTTAGACATTTAGCTATAAATCCCAAAATATCTTTCTTCATTCCATTCCACCAATAGACTTCCCGTAAATCACGAAAGATCTTGGTGGCTCCTGGGTAAATGGAATATCGCAAACTATGGGCTTCAGCCAAGATCTGTTCCCTCAAATCATCTACATTCGGAACACACAAGCGACCTTGGTATCTAAGTACCCCATCTCCCCCTTGGGAGAAAGCCTCATGGGATTTCTTAAGTACCACCTCTTTCAATTCTACAAAAATTGGATCAAGACCTTGTTTAGTTTTCACATCACCTACAAAAGACAATTCATACCTTTTGTGAACCATAATACAACCTTTGGTAGAGTCCACCAATTGAACACCTAATCGAGCCAATCTATGAAAATCTCGAACCAACTCTTTCTTTTCCTCTTCAACATGAGCAACACTACCCATAGATAACTGACTAAGAGCATCCGCTACCACATTAGCTTTATCGGGGTGATAAAGAACACTCGTGTCATAATCTTTCAATAACTCAAGCCACCTTGTTCAACTGACGATAGTCAATACACATACGAAGATAACCATCCTTCTTTCTAACGAACAATACCGGAGCACCCCATGGAGAGATACTCGGTCGGATGAAACCCTTGTCTAACAAGTCCTCCAGTTGATACTTCAACTGCTTAAGTTCTGCCGGAGCCATACGGTAAGGAGGAATAGAGATAGGTTGCGTATCTGGGAGAAGGTCAATACCGAATTCTATTTCCCACTCGGGAGGAATACCGGGTAAGTCATCTGGAAATACTTCCGAAAACTCATTTACAACGGGGACCGACTCAAGAGAAGGGGTTTCAGAATCTACATCCCTCACCCTTACTAGATGATAAAAACAACCTTTAGAAATCATCCTTCTAGCTTTAAGACAAGAGACAAATTGACCCTTAGGGATAGAATTTCCCCCCTTTCCACTCTAGGACAGGCTCATTTGGAAACTGAAATTTGACTACACGAGTTCTACAATCAATAGAAGCATAACATGAGTGCAGCCAATCCATACCCAAGATAACATCAAAATCTAATATATCAAGCTCTACCAAGTCAACAAGAGTAACTCTATGGGCCAAGGAAATGAGACATTTTCTATAGACCCTCTTAGCGTCAATTGAATCACCAACAAGATTAGAGACAAAAAAAGTTTCTAACAACACAGCGGGGAGCATATCAAATCTCATTGCCACATACGGCGTCACAAAAGACAAAGTAGAATTGGGATCAAGTAAAGCATACACATGTATTTGAAAAACTTTAAACGTACCGGTAACCACATCCTGAGAACTCTCTTGGTTACCTCTAGTCTGAAGAGCATAAAAGCGGTTTTGCTTAGAAGCATTGGAACCCGAACCACTAGGGGTAGCTTGCTTGCCCTCTCTTACTTGAGCCTTAAGTATTGGGCAATCCCTCATTTTGTGACCACTTTTACCACACCCATAACAACCATTCGTGCCGGCTAGGCACTTACCATCATGCTTCCTTCCATACTTAGTACAAGTAGACCTAGACAATGAAGATCCACTACCATTACCTCCTTGAGGCTTAGGGTTAGAAACCCTATCTTAGTTGTACTTTTGAGGAGCATTAGAGGAATCTCGGCCGGAAAAAAATTGTCGGAATTTAGGATGACCTTGTCCATCGGACCTTGCATGAGAAAACTTACTATCAGCGGTCTTAGCCCTTTTACCTCTCTAGACTTTTCCTTGAGATTTTCCTCCTCAATTTGTTGTGCATATACCATGAGATGAGAGATATCCATGTCATGAATGAGCATGGCGGTTCGACACTCTTTAACCACTGTTTCAGACACCCCCAAAACGAACATACTCATTATAGCCCTTGAATCCGCAACCATTGTTGGAGCATATTTCGACAATTGGGTAAACTTTAGAGCATACTCCCTCACACTCATACTTCCTTTCCAGAGATTAATGAACTCGATCACCTTGGCTTCCCTTATATCTAGGGGAAAGAATCTATCAAGAAAAGCGGATTTGAACTTCTCCCAATCAAGAGGACCCGCATCTTCCGATCTTCCTTCTTTCTATTGATTATACCATATTTGAGCTACTCCCTTTAGTTGATAAGCGGCCAACTCTACTTTTTCCACCGGTGTAACTCCCATGATCATGAAAACCTTATAGACCTCATCGATAAACTCTTGAGGATCTTCCTCAACTTTGGAACCATGAAACTCTGGAGGTTTCATCCTTGTGAAGTCCCTCACCCTTGAAGTTGTCGTACCCACACTTGGGTTCACGGGAACCGTAACCTCCCTATTTGCTTGGGCCGTCACCGCTTGAGCCAACACTTGGAAAGAGGCCCTAAACTCTGCATTGGATACTTGTTCGGACAAAGGATCGACCAGAACTTGAGGAGCTTGGGGAGGAGCTTCTTGTTCCTCATTCTACCTGACATTCCTTCTAGCATAAGCTCTTCGGTTAGTCATATCCCAAAGAACATAAGATAAGGATTAGGAGAGAGACTTTATAGAGTTAAACTCTATCTCACAACTTAAGATTAATGAAATAAGTAGAGTTTCCTACTCATCTTGTAGCCTCTCATTCATAAATGTGGCGCGCTTCACACTCATGAACAAGACTCTACTAGACGTGGCTTATGAGACATCCTAGGACCATTCTAAACCTTGTGCTCTGATTACCAAGTTTGTCACGAGCCAGGGGTACCCCCTAGATGTAACATGGCGTATAGAACCCCGAAGGACTCCATACAAGCCACTTAGTACTCATAACATAAGAAATAGAAGAATAAGAGTAAAACAACATTTAAAGTCTAAAACAATTTTATAAAAGAAAAGTGAAAGTCTAAACTCATGTCTCATCATTGCCATCTAATACAATATAATGAGATTGGGCCTAGCCCATACATCAGGTTCAAAAGGGAAATACAAGAAAGAAACTAAACATAGAAAATCCATCCTCGAACCATGAGGACTCACCAAGCTCAAGAAAAAATCAAATCCAAGCTCTAGCCACAAAACTGTCGATCCTGACTGTCGGACGCTACATTTGGGAAAAATGTAGGCAAGAGTATGCGTTAGTATAGAACAATGTACCAAGTATGATAGCCATGCATAAACACATTTAAACATGCTAAAAGGGACATTTTATTTCATAATATGCAATTGACCAAGCTAAACATGATATAAAAGCTTTATAAAACATAAGTCATAAAATCAAGGTCATTGCAAGCTAAATTCATCTTTGAAACTTTCTCAATCGTGTTCAACCATAAAAGCAATTTAATACATTAATCTAAACCTCTATTTTGTAGAAAGTTTTGCATTTAACAAAGTAGACCCAAATCTTCTCCACTTGGTCTCAAACTTAGGACTCAAAGTTGGAATATGATAATTAATGTAATTCTGCACTTCACAAATTCTCGTTCGAGCAACCCACAAAGATCGAAATCTAGATTCAAGTGTGCACTCTCAAATCATAGATTAAAGCATGGAAACTAGATTAAACATGTTTCATGAATTTAAGCATGAAATCAAGGAATCACAAAAGCAATAGAATGATAAATCAAATACCCAAATAATTTTGTCTATTTCTAACACAAACCCCAATTTCAAATACACAATTACCCCAAAAATTCTAGCAATGTAAAACAAATAATGAAGAGGGAACAATATTTTACTATTCAGCACAAGATCTTCAAATCCACATATGAATTGTGATGCAACTTTCCATCAAAATATTTACCCAAAATAAGAACACTACAAGTTATTCTCCAAGCTAAGATAAGAAGATGAATTACTCTCTATTATATCTTGCCTTATCTGAAATATGATTGTTGGTGAGTGTAAAAAGGGTTTATGGGATTATATGGTGAAATTTCCATTCTGCTCAGGTATCTGAAACGAAAATCTCTGCCTTCGTAGAGAGTTGTCTGTGGTTATGGACTTGATTTAACCAGACTAGTGCATCTGCGGTTCTTTGGGTGCATTCGCGGTCCTCTGTTGAGCCGGACCCTGCATTCACGGTCCTTCATTGAAGAAAACTTCATGTTTGCGGATCGTTTTACCGGGTTCGTGAAGGGTATTTTCTCTGCCAAATTTTGTATTTTTCAGCCCTTGACCTCTTTTTGCCTCAAATTCACTTGGTTTCTTCGAATGTCTTCCAGATAAACTCTCCACTTCATAAGCACCGATTGTAACTTATAGCAATCTAAAACTAATAATAAAAGAGCCACAAATGAGTGGAAATCCACTACTCATCAAGGATCAACCACCCTTTTCTTCACCAACATTCACATCGGCCTCCTTGGATGACTCTTTGTCAATCACAATATGGATGGGTGAACTAGGATCTACCTTATCATCAACTATTTTGTTAGAAATTTCCATTGTCATTATCTTGGCACCTGAAAGTACATTTTCACTCCTTGTAACGATTTCCATACAATGTTTATCATTCTTCAGGTTTCGTAGATTGCCACTTGGTAGTGTGCCTTCGGCTCTTGCATTCATTTGAGCCAATAAATCTCTCATTTGTGTCTCTAATTGCTTGATTACAGCAGAGTGAGAGATAACGATTTCGGTCAAATTTCAAACATTTATCTTGAGTTCCTTGATCGAATTATCCATACACTCAACTCTTTTTAGCACTTTGTTCAACATCTCTTCAACTTTAGAACCATATGAGTCACTCATACTTGCTTGGTTTTGAGGAGCATAAGTTTTTTTGAAAGATACATATGGATGCCATTGTCTTTCGTGGTCTCTTCGTCGACAATATCGATCTCTCAAACCTTGATTCTTTTCCCAAGTACACCAAGGACCTTGGCTGGTCATTGTGTATCCTGTTCGAGAACGCGACCTTTGATTTTCCAAATATCTAATAATCTCATCAAATGAGGCATAATAATCCTCTTCTTCAAGCAAAGTTGTACTTTGTGCTCCAATGGCATTTACACTTTTCGTTCCGACACCTATCAATACTTTTCATCATCTTAGCCATTTGTTAATTCCATTCCTCCTCTTTCTTTCTCATCTAATTTGTCACTTTAGAGGAAGCAACACATACTGCCTATCCCCCTATCTAGAGTATGTTATGCCATATTGATTCTTTGTCATTTGATTAAGAAAGATTGTAGATTTAGGGTAGTAATATTCATGAAGAAAACTCACCTAAGTTCTTTAGTAATCCTTAATTCACCTCATCCAATGCGTGATAGAAAATTTTGAGTAAACCTTGATAAGATAACCCTTGGTTTAAATATTTTGTTACCTTCTTCTTAAACCTCAGCCACACTTCGTTTATATTTTATCACTATATTTGTTCAAATTTGTTAATGTCATCCTTCAATTTCCACATCTTAGAGGGTGGATAAAATATCTCAAGGAAAGCAGTCTTTAACTCATAAGAATTGGTAATCGAACCTAGGGTTAATTCTCCAAGCTATGAGGTAGCTTCTCTGGTCAATGATAAAAGAAACAACCTCAACCGTACAGTCTGTTGGCTCATGTTTCGCATCTGGAAAGTAAGAAAAACGTCCACAATTTTTTTTAAATATTAGTTAGCATCTTCCACCGTTTTGCCTCCGAATAGCCCCTTCATTTGTAGTTGATGAAGCATTGGACTAGTCACTTAAAACACATTATTTTCTACCTCCAATGGTACGCGAATTGCTCCAACTACACCTAATTTCATGGGTGCTTCCTCAGTGGCAAATTCATTTGCAAAGACCGTTCCATCAATGCTTTCTTCGTCACCCGCTTAGTCAATCTTGCCTCATTGAAAGCAACAACAAAAGACATAAAGTAACAAGAACACAAAATGCATAAAAGTTCAAATCTAGAAACAAATGAAAGATGTAACCAATCCCTGGTAGTGGTGCAATTTTTGATAAATGCTTAACTATGTTCAAATTTTTAGGAAAGAGGCAGTTGTGTACAAAATAGTTACCGAATTTGAGAGATAGGGGTCGAACCACAAGGATTAGGATATAGGATCACCTTGAATTGATTTCACAATTTGAAATAAACTATCAAAACAAATTCTTAACTAGCATGTGTATAAAAAAATGGGGATTTTTATTAACAAGTAAAAGTCACATATTTTATGCAGTAATATAGGAAATCATCACAAATAACGTTTAAAAAGTTTGGAAAGGACTAGGGGTGTGTGCATAATGATTTGGGTTTCAATTCGAATGGTCAAATACTATCCATGATAAAAATTAATAGGTACATGGATAGCGCTTTGTCTAGGATACCCTTTAATATTCTTCTTAACTATCTAATATATGTGTAATGACCCTACATGTCATTTCCTCCATTTTAAGATCTTTTAATCACTTAGACCTTTCTAATAGTGGCCCCAAGTCCCTAATTACTTGCTGAGACTGACAGTTCGATCGTCCGATAGTTCGTTTGAATTTTGTGCAAATTTTAATGTTTTTGAGTCTTCGAAACATGAATTGTTGACTTTGGTAAAAATTTTGGAAGATAGCCTCAGATTGTAATTCTGATGATTTTATTATCTTCAGAATGTTGAGATTGGTCTAGAATGACCTTTCATGCATATCTCGAAGCTTCCAGTCCTATTTCGAGCTCTCTTGGAGAATTTGGCTAAAATTGGAGCTTGAGTATGGGACCAACTTTTTTCGAGATGATCTTGCATAGAAGTTTTGATTGTTTCGTTGAGTCCGGTATGTCAAATTTAATGGAGTAGCATATATGGTTTCGTTTTATCAAGTATCGAAAGAATCTTCAGGGTCCATTTGCAGACTTTGAAAAATAGATAAATCTGATTTTTGCAAGTGCGGACTTTTAACGACACATACTAGGCTTTTAGAGACCAGAAATACCGTTTAGCAACAAAATTACATATTTTTTAAATTCCAAATTTCAACTTTAGTCCTCTTTTTCTAAATTCAGTTTCTTGTGCTAGGAAGCTCTAATTAAGGTGATTTCAGTTGCGTTAGGTCAAGTGTTGTTGTGGCTACATATTAAAATGATCAGGGAAACTTATAAGTCATCGCTTTAAGGTTCTTTCTGCCCCAAAGGGGCCGCCTAAGCTTGACTTTGGAGCTTTAATGGTGATTTTATTGAATGGGTTGTTTTAGCCAATTTTCAAGCTCAGATTGTGCCTGTTTTTGCGGCACAAGCTCCTTGAGATTTTAAGGATATTTTCACTGAGTCAATTTTGTGATTCCCTATATGGGTTCCACCTTCCTGTTTTGGCTTAATTTTTTGGTCTATCTCCGATTATTGCAAATATGGTATCTAAATGTCTATAATGATGTAGTGGTCAACAATTTGATAGTGTGACAATGTTCAAAGGTAGTTCAGAAGTATATAACTCTTGTGCGATTGATACAAAGAATGTGTGATTGTCTTTGAGGTAGGCTTCTATCTATTTTATTGATTGATCTTTAGTAGATTATCATTAATATGAATTACAGGTGATTTAGAAATGTATTTGCCGGGTAGACCTCTTCTATTAGGATTGTAGCCTTTCTTGTAGTATTAAATAGCATGATTATCCTTATTAGGATTGAGACTGCTTGCCTGAGTCTAGGATTGAGCCTTACATTCCCTAGAATATGCTTTATCGCCCTTGTATGAGTTGCTTCTTTTAGGGCTTAGATTGGGTTGCTTGCTTTGTGTTAGCGCTTGACACCTTGGTGGTTCTTCATAGCTATAGTTTGGCTTTAGTTATGCCCGTTGTAGACTTGAGAGGTGTAATAGGAGTAAGGTATTGTTCCTCGAATTATTTCTCACCCTTTTTTTATTCAGAAACTCTCCTTGCCTTCTCCACTTGTTGATTAGCGGTAGTCTTGTGTTTCATATTGAGCTCATGTTAAACCTTTGGGCCTAAGGTCATAGTCGAGGACCCGTTTGAATGCTAGTGATGTCATGCATTGCATTGGTTGTTCATTTTCATGCGTTTTGTGGTACAATCCCAATTCATGCATGGTTGCATCATTATCACTCATGTTGAAAAATTGTTTTCACTTGGTTACTAATCTAAAATGGTTTTAACGGGAGTCGTACAACCTGGATCACCTTATTAAACTATTTTTTTTTTAGATTTTTTAGGCATCAAAGACGTGCTCCTTTTCTTCTTGAAACTTTATAGGCATCTGGGATGTGATCAACTTTTACCTGACCAGCCGATGCGTCGATGCCCTTTCCTTCATGGTTCTATCTACTTATACCTCTGGTTCTTCGATAGAGAGGACTAGTTGTAAGACCCAGATTCATACCTAGGAAATGTATACAAACTTCTCGTTTTCCCTATGAGTCCCTATGGTTGTGTCTTTCATTGTACATGATAGGGGGGCTACATGGATCCTACACAACTGACCGGGATTGGGGTAGCTGTATAGACTTGGTTAGTGGTGGTTCTACTACATTTCCTGCATTCTTATGCATTGCCTATCACAAGTATAATTGTTTGTTATTTGCACCCTCAAGTTTTACAGGGGTCGGTTGGGTTATATTTGGTTTTTGTACCTTTCCGACTTATAAGGTCCGATTAGGTTGTTATTTGATTGTACTCTGTACTCTTTGTTATTTATCAGGTAGTTCATAGGTTGTTGTTTATATGTGTGGCTGTTAGTCCTCCTGACTTTGGGTAGCTCACTCTTGTATTGTAGCTTGCTTATGAGTGATGAGTGGTAGATTTCCACTCATTTGAGGCCTTCTTAGTTGAACAATTAGAGTCCTCAATGCTTATTTATGTCATTCTTATGATATTTTGATGATTTGAAGCTATGAAAGCTAAACGACAAGGCAAGGATGAATCAATAAAAAAAGGCCAAAAATACTGAAAAGAGTGTAAACTCCCAGTTAAGGATCGCCTAACACAAAAGGGCAGATCGCCCAATTGGTTGGACCTCACCTAAAGTGACAATGTTCACTTCTTAAAATATTCAAGGCATGTCGACAAAGAAAAGTTTCAATGGTGATTCATTTAAATCGTTTGGCAAGCTAGAAGTTCTACCTCTGAAGGTGATAGAATTCTAAGTTAAAATGAAGGTTGGATGGGTGAAGAAGGTGGTAATCAATGACTCGCCAAATATGAGATGTTGACTCGACCGATTTCGCTAACTGATACTCAAACCCATGAAGCCAAGTGAGGGTGAACTAAAGAGCAAACAACGATCCGTCAAATCATAAAGGTGAGCTC
The DNA here is from genome assembly GCA_029582245.1 of Solanum etuberosum. Classification (NCBI taxonomy): domain Eukaryota; kingdom Viridiplantae; phylum Streptophyta; class Magnoliopsida; order Solanales; family Solanaceae; genus Solanum; species Solanum etuberosum. The sequence goes on along the minus strand of JAJONR010001909.1, from coordinate 42,711 downwards.
GACTAATGTCACAAAACAGGTAACACATGGAATTTCAAACTAATTTTTGGGAAAACTATAAATAGTCCAAAGGAGAGAGAAAATAGAGGAGACTATTTAATCTTTTGCTCTGTATGAGAATTCAGACATTTTTATGCATTATAACTTTTCATATTGAGATATAGACTTTTTTTACTTTTCTGTTAGCTTTGGGGTTTTGAACAATCTTTCAATTGACAATTGAGGGTTAATTCGAAATGGGTGTTGAAGATTATTGCTTATCATCAACACATTAATTGCTGAAAACATCATTGGTATAATTTCTTTCCCTTTTATGATGTTTGGTTAAAACACCAAATCTAGGGGGGTAGATTTAAATTTGTGGGTCTAGTGTCTTGCTCCATTTTTCTATTGTTCAATCATGGATTTGAGATATTTAGCATGGGATTAATATATGGGTTTAGGTTTCAAACTTAATCCTAGCTTAGATCTTCGATTGATGCTTGAGAAAGATTAATTGAATTGGTAAATATAGCTTAATGCGTTCAATTTAGGTTTGATTGTTGTACTTTGCTCGAAAGAGTAATTGTGGTTAAACTCTAATTTCTGATTCTGCTCGGAAGAGAGATTTTAGTAAGTTATTGGGTTTATTTGTGATTTAAGATTCTTTGATATGATTCTTTGAGATTGAAAGAAGATTTCTATTAATGAAGATTATCCAGCCTATCAATGTTTTCTAGCATTATTGATCAAGCACTTGTACACCTATTTGATATTGATACCAACTCCCACACCCCTAGATCGTCTCTTACTTGTTTAAATCACTGTTTTAGTTGAATTGTGATAATTGATTTCAAAATGCTTTTAGTAAATTTGGTTGAATCATCAACCCATTTGTCCTAATTGCTACAATGAATTGGTTTGCGTCTTAATTTCCTAATCGAATTCTTTGCATTATATCACTGCTTGTGGAATTTGACCCCGACTCATTTGTTGGGTATTTTTATTTCTATGAACTTCTTACTATTCTAATTGTTATCGAGAGTAATTTGAGTGTTATCAACAATGTCTTCGTTGAGGGGCGGGGGGTGATGGCTATGAATTAAGTTGGTGAAGTTTGTTTGTGAACTTATTTGCTTGTAGTAGAATACACTTTTTTATGGTGTTGTTGTTGTTGTTGTTGTGATATTATTTCAAGTTGAAAGATGAGCGAATGTGGAAATGATGATGCTAGTCATTATGGGTAGAATAATAACATGGGAGATATGAATGACATGCATGTGAACGTCCTTGAAAGTATAGGAGCAATCCAGTTTTGTCTTACTACTTAGAGAGTTATGTTCCATGAAACTAAAACTATGTTACAATTGCTCCGGATGAGAGGAATGTTTGGAGGTTTTGCTCATGAAAACCCCCATGAACATCTTCAGAATTTTATATGTATTTTTAGGCCGTTCGTCTTTAAGAACATATCATAAGAATCTATACGTTAGTGGTTGTTCCCTTTAACCAGATGGCTGACCGAACTGTAAAATGACTACATAACTTTGTGGGAGGAACTAACAGAAGCATTTCTTGAAAGATTTTTCGCTCCATCAAAGATGGTGAAACTCTGAGATAGCATCAAGAATTTCAAGAGAGTGGAAGGTTAGCCTCTCCAGGAAACTTGGCTGCGATTTCAAAAGTTAGTGTTCAATGTCAAATATTTCTATTGTACCCTTGATACGGTAAACAAAGGGTATGATGATCAATTCATTAAAGGAGGCCTTATGACACAACTGTATGATGTGGCAACAATGTTACTCGATGATATGACCAAAATAAATCGAGCATTGTATACTAGGGAGGATCAAGTATCTTCTCTACATTTGGTTCTTACAAAGTAACAGTTGGAGAAGAACCAAGAGCATGATGAAAACATTGCGTAGATGATGACTCAACTTGACTTGTTATGCAAACATGTCATGTGGGTGGATTCAAATCGATAAATATCATTGGTATAAGTAGTGGGCAGTGCCCGGATGATGCCATGTTTTAAGCAATGTACAGTAAGGAATTAAATTACATGGGGACCCAATTGGGGGGTTATCATCCGAACTATTGTAGACCGAGTGAGAACAAAGGTTGGAACAAGGAAAGGGATAATGGCTGGAGAGATTTGATAGATCGAGGACGTAATTGGAGAGATCGTGAAGCTGAAAAAGATAAATAGATATGACCTCATGATCGTCCCAAGCCAAAAGAACAAGTTCCACCAGAAGGGACTGGAACTGATGATATGATAACAAGGATCTTTAACAAGGTTGAATGGTCAGACAAAGTATTGAAAGATTTGAAAAATGATTTCTCCACTTTGATACTTCCCACCCTGTGTCGATTAAGTAGCTCGAAACTCAAATAGGCCATATCACTGCCCATTTAAATCAAAGGAAAAAAGGGACTTTGCCTAATGACATTATCCCCAAGGGCGAATTGTTAATTTCGCATTTGTTTGTTAAAGTTTGGGAGAAATATGATACCCATGGGTAAATTGGCATATGGGTAACTTGTTAACTTTTTGGGTGTTGGATAGTGTTACATTTTGATGCTCGATTTTGAAAAATTTTCATTGGGATGAATTTAACTTTATGGTGAGCTTGTCTTAGAAAGGTGATTTAGGTAAATTACCAATTAAGCCAAAACCGCCTTGAATTTTTGAATTTATTACTAGGGTCTTGTCTTTGCTCATCGAACATTCTTAGCGCATTGCCGAGGTGGAGTTGATATCACCTTTTATACCTGACCTTGAAATATTTGCACTATCACTTTCGGTGGGCTTGTCTTAGCTCGCCGGAACCATCTTGGTGGATCGCTGAGTTGTAGTTGACACCTCCCTTTGTGCTTCAGTGAAATTGTGTTTGATCCTGTCAACTTCGCTGAGCTCGCCTTCCCAGTCGGTGAGCCTCATGAACATTGTTTCAACTGTTACATTATACGACTAATTTAAACTAACCTTCACCCAATGTTTGTTCTGATATATTGTTCTTTACAGGAAACAACAAAAACAAAGCTTTGAATCCCTTCAAGGGTTGTCTCTTTAGAATCAAAGTCCTAACATGAATCCCATCCTCCAGCTTCTCTAAAAAGACACAAAGGAGTGGTGATAAATGAACCCTCCGGTAAGCAACAAGTCCATTCACTCACCTCTATGTGTGTGGGTGAAAAATAGAAAAAGGTTGTGGAGGTGGCACCAAGAAAGAGGAACAAAATCTGTTCCAAGTTGCCGCAAAATTCTGTTACAAATGTTAGTGCTGCATGGGTTCTCCCGATGATAGCTCCAAGGGATCTCAATTGGCTCAAAGCAGCGGGGGAGAGAATTATACTTGAGGAGAAAAGGTTGTCAACATATGTGGTCATGAGCGACTACCCAGTCATATGGGACACGATCAAATTCCAGTGATTCGAGCCATTCACAAAATTTTGACCCCTATATGTCCCAGCATATGTGAGAGAATTATATGCTTCTTATGCCAAGGCATTGCCCAAAAAGCGAAAGGGCCTTGTTTGGAGGCCCCTCGAGGAAGTCGAAGTCTTGGAGGAAAATGGTTTAATGTCATCGGGGAGCTGCAATGATGTCTTGGGACTGAATGGAAACAGGACTAAAATGTAAAAGCTGCATGTGAAGCACGATTTGGATGCCTTGACGGAGTAGCTGGCACCCTTAATCTTTGATATTCTCCATTGTTGACTGCCGGAGTAAAGATAGAAAAGAAGGATATTAACATTGTAGCTCGATTCTGGTTTTGGTTCATAACCATCAATCAGATGCATTCCTACAATGCGTCGATCCTCCGTAATCCAAAGGACATATTGGTAGGCACTATCATTGAACCAGAGGAGATCCATGTGGGTGCCATTATTTAGGAGGAGATGATTATGAGAGTCGGTAGGAGGAGACCTCACTACCTTTCCCCGTATTGATCAAAGAGATGTATAAGGCAGCCAAAGTTCTATTCTGAGAGAGATCTAATGTCCGGGTTACCCCCGCCTCATCCAACGACATTTGGAGGATCGGGGCTGATTATCTAAGGGATGACGCGGCCAGAAGTAAGCCGCCATCACCTGACACAACACCGGTAGTGAATCCCACTACTTTAGAGTCAGACTGTGTTCATCTCGCTCCTAATGTGGAGCCTTCAAGTATCACTCTACCCTTTTCTTTTCCTTCTGAACCTTCTGTACCCTCCACCTTAGTTTCACCCCATTCCACATCCCAGCCTCCATTGACAATGGGTTTGATCTATTAGATGGGCAGTCTTTCCTATTCTGTAGATGTGAGAGCCTCTACCCTTTAGAAGGAGGTGCCCAAGATGATTGCTAGGGCCATTAAGGATGCCATGTGCCTATGAGAGCTGAGGTTATGAGCAACCGGACTTATTTAGCTTCTTATAGGGAGAGGTTAGAAAGACTCACAACTTGGGTTGAGGCATGTGAGCGATGTGAGGGAAGTTTTGCCGGGCTAACTATGGTGAGAAGCGATGTAGATGTTGTGGGGGTAGATGTGAACCAGCTGAAGTCCATAAATATTTCGATGTTATGGGGTAAGGTTCCCTTGACTGAGATACCTATAGATTTACATCAGACAAAACTGAGAGGAGATGGACCTATTAGGGTAGTTGACTAGTCGATAGGTGATGATTCTAGGAGGGTTGATGATAAGGCTTATGATGATACAACTAAGGAGACAGATGAGGATGAATTTAGGAGAGATGATGAGCAGGTTAGTGTTAAGGCCTTAGATGAGTTGCAGGACATTGAGAAGTCGATTGTGCATGTGACTTTGGAGAGATCTTCTCAGGAGATCTCTGAGATTGGCACTAGTGGGGTCTATCCTTCAGCCTCTACTATTCCTCTTGTGGATGTGTCGGGCATTAATGCCCCTGTTATTGCTACACTGCTGCCTCTACCTCTAGAGGTGTTGGGTACTGATTCTAGAGATGATGCCACTCCCTCTGAGCCTCGTGATTAGAGTTCTTCACACGCATAGCTTTTCAAGGGGACCTTTTACTCATTCTTCTCCAACAGTTTTATTTTAATAGCATTGAGGACACTACTAGATATTTTTGGTGGGGTGAGGGCACCTGTGCCTATATTCCCCTTTTTGGATTGTATTTATTTCAGTTGTATTTTGAGATTTTTTTGCATTTTGGTTTGATGATGAGATTTGGTTGGTTTGATTTCATTGTCTCCATCAATTGCCCTTTGTGTCTTGAAGTAGTGATGTTGATTGTTGTTGCTTCAGAATTCATTGTTGATATTCGAGGATTGATTTTCTCCAATATCAATGTCTTAGATAGTGGTTTTGATGAGAAATGATTTTTGTATTAGTGTTGCAAGAGAAAATCAGTGTTACTTTAATTTTGAACAATCTTTTAGATTCTTTTGTTGAGTAGCTGCTATGGATGTGAGCCTTGCAGTGAAAAATGCATGCAAGTGATACGCTCAAATTACACCTCCCTAAAGAAGTATAAGCGATCGTTGTCAAATAAAGAACCCAACTTGTAGGTTGGGGTGGATCCCATGAGGAATATGGTTCAGACTTAAACTTAACTCACTAATATATCCGTTTAGTCAAACTATTTCCGCAAACAAGTAATTAAAAGGGGTGGGGGTGGGGGGGGGGGGGTTTGTGTAAACAAATAATTGATTGTTGATCAAGTAATAAGTGAGAAGGATTCAAACTTTTGATTATCAATATGAGAGAGAAACTAGGGTAGATGTGTTCCCCTTAAGCTTTGGTAATCCTAATAATAGTAATCCTTTCCTAGTGCTTTACATGCAAAGTTGGTAAGATAGGTATCCCTAAGTGATTGGTCCTCCAAATAGGGAATTTCACTACGCACCTTTGTCCGGCTACGAGTGTATACTTTACTAACCCTTACCTTTACCTCAGATTAGACATCACATCAATGTATGGCTTCGTTTTCACCCTCGCACCAATTGACATTAGACTATTAGATAGCATCCACTAAATATCTGTTGCTGATTATTTTCTCATTAACTACCTCCTTGGTCCGGCAAGTAGCAACAAGGCGAGTTCTAACGCGTGCACTCGTTAAAAAGACTTCTAAGTAAAAGAATTATCAATACATGCATAAACACTATTCAAGAATTACTTAATTATTATTCATACGTTGTTAATTGCTCATGGTTCCCACAACCCTAGTTGTGGATTTAGCTACTTATGCTTGAAAGAACACACTTCATGTTTTGATAAAGAGAATTCATGAACTAACAATTAGAGTAGAAGAAACCCGAAATCTCCAATTGAATTGCAAAGTCAAAATCTTGTAAAACGAAATTAGGAAATCAAATTGCTAAACTTGCGAGTTAATTTCACAAAATACCAAGAACTAAAAGTAAACTATATTGTCTAACCCCCAAAAACTAGGTTTACATACCCTATTTATAGAAAAACATGTCCTAAAGAAAAAGGAAACGAAATAAGGAAATAAACTTCTGGGATGCGACTTTATTCGACGACTTCGACCTACAGACCGTGGGTCTACCTACGGTCCGTAGGTCCCTTTCGTAGCTCCATACTTAGACTATTTTTCATCAGGTACTGGAACTTAAACTCCCAGAATCAATCGACGGATGTGCAGGACGGCCTGTAGGTCGACCTACGGTATATCAGTTGCATCCGTGGTTCCACACTTCGTCAGACTTCTCTGAAGCTCCATCTACGCCACCCATCGACGGACCGTCGAAGGACCTACGGTCCGTAGGTTACTTCCGTGGGTGGCTCCTTCTACAGATTTTTAGCTGTCATCTCACTCTACAATATCCAAGCCTATTTCCTGCAAATATAATACAAAAACATTAATTCTAACACAATATAGCTCTAGACACATACAACTTCTAAGTGAAATGTATCAAAAATACCGTAAACTCACGGTATATCAACACCCTCAACTTAAACTCGTTGTTTGTCCTCAAGCGACGCACTAAACTCTAAACGACACTTGTGTAGCAGCAGCCATTCAAACTCAAGCAATCACATGGCTTTCTAACTCACAACCCTTATTTAGTGGAAACCTTTTCATCTAGACTCAACAAGAGAACTCATGCGGATCAAGATATGACATAGATTGACCAATAGACATCACAACATATACTTTTCACAATAACCAAGGTACCAACTTTCCAACAATGTAACTAGTGCCCTCACTTCAAACAAAATCCCTTTTTCACACAATAAATATAAATTTTGAGTTTAAGGATTCATTCAACACTCACGCGCAGAAGTGACTTCAAGTACAGTTAGTGCTCAATACCATAGGCTTGCCCTTATTTTCACTGCATAGACTCTCCAAACTAGTCACTAGGATCACTATAGGACTTTCTTAACTTGTAACGTAGGCTCAGGGTCAGGTAGGATATATTTGGGTACTTTTTAGTGACTTTCTGCCCTCCTTGACATTACATTGGCTTTTTACCTCTTTTCTCAACCCTATTCTTGACATCCTTTCATTTTCTTTTCTTTTTCTTGACTCTCCTCAACACAGATGTGACTTTTGACTTTATAGCTCATATTTTTCACTTTTATTTTTTTCCTTTTACTTCATTTTTCATTTCTTCTTTCAGCACTATTGTCATTCATCTTTTGAATACAATCACATCTTTTTTTTCTTTTTTTTTCTCTCTTCAACACAAACTCTTTTCATACCCTTTTTCTTTTGGTTTCCTCTTTCATAGCCACCCTCAACTTATGTATTTTGCATGAGTTGAGGTGGAATATATCTGATGTCGGACCGGGGCGAAGATCAAGGTAACTTTTTGAATTAGCCACCCTCAACTTAGGCTTTTGGCCTAAGTCAAGGTTCACATGTCCAAGGAGGGATCAGGGCCAAAACAATTATTTTTAGGGAAGGTGAGTTAGGTGTATTGAAAGAAGTGGTCTATTTTAGGCTCAAACATTTGGATCAAGGGGAATATTTATTTCATTTGGTTGGATCATTTTAGGCTTGAGTGGACTTTATTAGAACAAGGGCCTATGATCATTTCCAAACTTCTACCCTAGATTATCTTAGCAGGACTAGGAAGGCAAGTTCTAGATTGGCACATTACTGTCTGAACATTGAAACTTTTCTCACTCACACTTGGCACATTATTTCATTATCGGATTATCATATTACCCAATTCAAGTTTTAGCTTAAGACATCAGGTCAAATCGGTTCTTTATCATGTCATATCAAGAGCCAACATATTCAACTCATCAAGCCTATAGATATTAGCACATTTCACAAATTTTGGACGGGTATCAATTTCATGTTTTTTATTCCATCATGCTTTTATTCTTCTACTTACTTCTACACATACATTCCTAAACATGCCGGTTCAACATAAAAGTAAACAGGCCTTTGGGAGAAAAGAACACAGGCAAGAAAATCCCAAAGGAGGATTGTGAGTTGGGTTACTTAGACTTCACCCTAACACTCCAATCCATTTATCCCACCCCTAACAAAATAAATTGCAATTTCCCTCAATACATAGAAAGCAATAAAATAAAGCATAGGGTGAAGGTGAAGCAAACTTGTGGCGTCGATGCGTCGAAGACACTCAAGAAGCAGGTGGGTCTTGTTTCCCAGAGCCCACCGGATCATCACTCGGGACACCAACAGTCATGCCCACATCAACTATCACTGCAGTAGCACCCACAGTAGTGCTCACACTGGTGGATGGGCCAACACCGATCTCCCTGGCCCGCTGCTGTCTCAGCTCCTTATTAAAAATTGATTCCCTCCGAGCCTCCTCGGTCTGCTGGCGCTCCTTCTTCCTCGATCTCTTAGCCTCAACATCATCAGAAGTATGACCGGATCGGGGGTGCTTCCCAGCAGCACGGGAAGAATCAGATGGCGGTACAACATCACCGAAGAATACTGCCAACACCCCATCATCCTTCATGGCTGTAGGGGCGGGCTCTAGCTCAGTCTCTAGGGGAGCTAGGAGTGCATAAATATCAGCATGGAGGCTAGCCAACTCCTACTGGAAGGTGGTGACGTCAACGGTCGGGGCCGACCTCTCCAGGACTCGCAACTAAAAGGCATCCAGGCGCTTATGAACGGCCTGGACCTTCTGGTCCATCATCTGCTCCATCCTCTGCTCAACCATCACCTCGGACTCCACTATCAACCCCTGCATCCGTGGCTTCACATCCTGAAGCAGAGTGGCCATCTGTGCCTCCGGATTCTAGACTCGAGCTAGAGGGATGGCGGTGGACCCTGAAGAGGGCGTGGCTCTGGATGAGCTAGGAGCCTTACTGGCGGCCGGTGATGGAGGAGCCTGGACATCCGCTGTAGTGGATGGAGGGGCAGTGTCATCCACCTGCATCTGCTCCACATCCACAGTAAGATCATCTCCCAATGGTGGTACCACAACCTGTGGCTCTCTACGAGGTGCATCGATATTTGCCTCATCCCGAATAAGGCTGATATCCAGAGTCTTGGTTGCCTGAAGCAACTTTTCACAGTGCCAGACTGGTACCGCTGAGTCCCTGCAAAGCTGGAAGATGAGGCAGGGGAAAGGCAAAGTGGTGGTGGCCTTGAAGGCCCTCTCATGGATCTCTGCGATCAGTATACAGACAAAATATACCTCAAGCCCTACTACCATGGCTGAAACTATCACCACTCGGTCACATGTGACCACATTGTCCGCCTGAGTAGGGGACAATCTATTTCGCACCAACAGCCAGAATAATTTTGCAGTAAAATTTAGGGTAGGCTTACTAATGCCCAGTCTCGGAGTACTGACCCACACTGTGCACTCTCCATCTGTGGCAAGGTGTCGAATTAGCCACTTAATAAGTGACTCTCTCTACTCAGCATTCCTCTGAAATGCCCCACTCAGAATGACGGCCATGCGATAGTCAAACTATGTTGTATTGATGGGAAGAGTATGGTCCGGGCCATAGATAAACCTATGGGGGTGGTCTCGGAGATGTCCACAGTGAAACCCCATACAAGTGTAGCCGCAACTGGAGGCTGAGTAGCGGGCTTGGCCTGCTTGGAGATGGACCCTCTAACGGTGGCGGCATAGGAAGCGTAGAACTCCCAGACTATTTCCTCGTTGTACGTGCTTGGGGGCCGTGCCATCTACTCACACCTATGCCTACGGAAGAGCTCATCAATGGCTGGAGCGGTGTGGAGGCTACCTGTGAGAACCCGATGCTCCTCTGTGAAAGGTCTGGCCATCTTCTCGTGCTCATTCAGCATGCGAGCATCGGTGTAAATTTTATATTGTCCCGACACACATCATCTATTTAGCTCCATCGCAACTAGTGCAGGCTCAGAATTGGGGGGCACTGGATCATCGCCCGTACTATTGACCTCGGAAGAAGAGGTAGTGTTGCCACTGGAGCTAGAGCCGGATATCGACTCAGAGCCAGCGTGTGATCCGATCGGTGTGGCCCCCTTTTCAAACTGGGGGGCAGTGACCTCGTCAGAGCTCACCTATTGTGCTCGGTTCCTCGTAGTGCGAGGAGCAGTGGGGGAGGTCCTGGTAGGAGGAGGAATGTACTCATTGTCTGTGTCCTCATCTATCAACCGGAACAGCTGCGACGAACTTGGACATCCCTTTAGCGGCTTATTTGGGAGCTTTCTTAGAGGCCATGGTACCTGTGGAAGCTTAGTTAGTAAAAATACAAGCCAATAAAATGACCGGAAGAATATTAGAACAAGAAACGAACCAAAACAAAAACTAAAAAAAAATCTAGACAGTAGTTGAATTGTCGACTACGGTCTGTTGATGGAACGACGGTCCGTGGGTCCCCTCCACGGGTCAGATGGTTGAAAATAGGCCCCAGATGTGGGAACCACGGATGTGCAGAACGGTTCGTCGATGGAACGACGGACCGTAGTCCACACCGTGGTTCGACACTTAGTGAGAACTTTGTGTGCAACTGACCCACGGCTTCGATCTACGGACTGTAGGGTGACCTACGGTCCGTGGATAGGTAGTCGTGGGTCAGTTCTGTGCCAGGTTACTGAACTTGACTGAATTTTATGCCTTTTCTTTCAATAATTACAAACAAACTAGGTCTATACATGCATTTCAACATGTAATATGGTAGTTTATCATCCTTAGGGTTCCAATTGCACAAAATTTTACATTTTAACACATCAAACTACGAACCCTAAGTCAAAACATCCAATTTTACCGATTACTTGATTTATTCGGTTTTAAGTAACTACACACTCACCTACCATCATACCAAGGGTGTTTCTAACTTATAATTCAATATTCAAACACGAAACTGACAACCCAAGGTCAAGTTTATTGTTGTGATTTCAAATGAAAACTATGAAGAATTTCAAAGTTCGGGAGAAATCAACTTACCTTACAAGCAAACAACAATGGTGAGTGTGTGTTGCAATGATATATGTGACCCTTTGCAGCCTTTCGACACCGAACCCAAACTTTTCAAATCGTTGGGGAAGAAGATTAGAAGTGGGGGATTGATTTGGGAGAGAATGAGAGATTAATAGGATTTGGGGAATGGATTGTGGCAGTGATATGGGGGATAAATGGATGATTTTGGGTAAGTTGAGAGTTGAAAAATTGTTGGGAGGGAGTTTTGAACGTGGCGGAATGAATTTAAAAATGAAAGGTTTTATTTTATAAGAAGTGCGGGTCGGGTCAGGCAAACCCTAGTTTTGGACCCACGAGACCCCAGCGACGGTCCGTGGGTCGACCTATGGACTGTAGGTCTTGTCCGTAGGTCACTCTGACACTTGGAAAATTTAGAAACTTACCTTGGATCTACGGACACCATCCACGGTCCATGGATGGACCAACGGACCGTCGATGGGGTCCGTAGACCACTGCACAACTATTTTCTATAGATTTTTGCCATTCGTCCCTGCACACGTAGAAACCATTAGGACTTTCATTTTAGACACGGACCCTATTCTATATCTAGCCAACACTAATAAAAAAATAAAACACCTATCAAAAGAGCTACAAAAATCAAAATAAAAGAATAAAACTCCTATATCGTAAAGAAAAGCCTATAGTTGGCTAGACACAGACCCTATTTTTGGACACTGAAAAGTTCCTCGCTGTGAATACCTTATGCATTTGGTCCCATGTATGGATCGAATTGTATGGTAACTCAGAAAACCACATAGCAGCATTTCCATTCAGTGATAGTGGAAAGACTCTTAGACCGATGACATCCATATCTAACTCTGGTCACCCAACACAACTTTTACACACACTGGAAAGTTTATCCATATGAGCATAGGGATCCTTCGAAGCCAACCCAGCAAACAACCCTCTCGTTGTAAGCATATGTATCAAACTGCTAGTGATCACAAATGTATGACCTAGAGGTAGCGGTAGAAGAACAATAGGACCATCTGAGGTGGTCGCATCATAATCAGCCCTATAATGTTCACGAAAACTAGGTGCTGGTGGATTCTGAACCCTTTCTGCATTTCTGAGTAGATTACCACCATGAACCTGAGCGGGCACATTAATAATTCCTGGAGGATGAAATTCATGTCCATCTTCAAGATCCTCTATGATTGGATTATTTTGGACCCCTTGATTATCCATTTTTCTCAAATTTTACTCAACTCTGGATCGTAGGGGTCAGTGGTTCGCCTCGACTCTGTGTAATTGGCATACAATGGAGTAGAAACCTGTAGAAAATAAAAACAAAACAAAAACGTAAAATAAGGAAATACTTGACTAAAGTTCAATAATGTAGTTAAACTTAATCTAAAAGCAAAATTCCCCGGCAGCGGCGCCAAAATTTGATACGCTTAAATTACACCTCCCTAAAGAAGTATAAGCGATCGTTGTCAAATAAAGAACCCAACTTGTAGGTTGGGGTCGATCCCACGAGGAATATGGTTCAGACTTAAACTTAACTCACTATTATATCCGTTAGACAAACTATTTCCGAAAACAAGTAATTAAAAGGGGGGGTTTTGTGTAAACAAATAATTGATTGTTGATGAAGTAACAAGTGAGCAGGATTCAAACTTTTGATTATCAATATGAGAGAGAAACTAGGGTAGATGTGTTCCCCATAAGCTTTTAACGTGGTAATCCTAATAATAGTAATCCTTTCCTAGTGTTTTACATGCAAAGTTGGTAAGATAGGTATCCCTAAGTGATTGGTCCTCCAAATAGGGAATTTCACTACGTGCCTTGGTCCGACTACGAGTGTATTCTTTACTAACCCTTACCTTTACCTCAGATTAGACATCACATCAATGTATGGCTTAGTTTTCACCCTCACACCAATTGATATTAGACTATTAGATAGCATCCACTAAATCTCTATTGCTAATTCTTTTCTCATTAAATACATCCTTGGTCCGGCAAGTAGCAACAAGGTGAGTTCTAACACGTGCACTCGTTAAAAAGACTTCTAAGCGAATGAATTACCAATACATGTATAAACACTATTCAAGAATTACTTAATTATTATTCATATGCTTTTAGTTGCTCATGGTTCCACAACCCTAGTTGTGGATTTAGCTACTCATTCTTGAAAGAACACAATTCATGTTTTGATAAAGACAATTCATGAACTTACAATTAGAGTAGAAGAAACCCGAAATCTCCAATTGAATTGCAAAGTCAAAATATTGTAAAACGAAATTAGGAAATCCAATTGCTAAAGTTGCAAGTTAATTTCACAAAATACCAAGAACTAAAAGTAAACTATATTGTCTAACCGCCAAAAACGAGGTTTACATACCCGATTTATAGAAAAACATGTCCTAAACAAAAAGGAAATGAAATAAGAAAATAAACTTCTGGGACGCGGCTTTATTCGACGACTTTGACCTAGGGACCATGGGTTGACCTACGGTCCGTAGGTCCCTTCCGTAGCTCCATACTTAGACTTTTTTTATCAGGTACTGGAACTTCAACTCCTAGAATTAATCGACGGATGTGTAGGACGGCCCGTAGGTCGACCTACGGTCCATCAATTGCATTTGTGGTTCCACACTTGGTCAGACTTCCCTGATGCTCCATCTACGCCACCCATCAACGGACCGTCGAAGGACCTAGGGTCCGTAGGTGACTTCTGTGGGTGGCTCCTTCTGTATATTTTCAGCTGTCATCTCACTCTACTACGTCCAAGCCTATTTCCTGCAAATATAACACAAAAACATTAATTCTAACCCAATATGGCTCTAGACACATACAACTTCTAAGTGAAATGTAACAAAAATACAGTAAACTCACGGTGTATCAGCAAGCTTCTTAATTTTGTAGTGTTGTGTTAAATGATTGTGTTTTAAGGGCCATGTGTGGTGAGATTCTACTTGAAAGCATGCTTGTGGGTTCTTAAAATTTTGTTTATTAGTCTAATTGTTTAGCCTTGGTAAATTCAAGAAATAATCTTGGGAATTTTTTTTTGAGAGGGAACCCAAATCTTCATACCTTTTCTGACTACTTTGTGAGGGTGTGCAACCAACTTGGTACCATTTGAGCCTACACCATATGTTGTCAATCTCATTGAAACCTCTTGAACTAAATATGTCCCTAACTTCGCACCCATAAATATTTTTTTAAGTATTTGTTTGTTTGAATAGAAAACATAGGCCAAAAGCCTAAGTTGTGGTGTTGAGATGAGAGAGGAAAGAAAGCCAAGTGAAAAAAGAAGAAAGAAAAATAAGACTCAACCTTGAAGTTTATAGCAAAAATAAGGAACCCCTCCTTATAAAAAAAACTGAGAAAGAGCATGAAAATTAAATGAAAAAGAAGTTCTTGATGAAACAAAAGGGGTTTCCAACAAAATGAATGAAAATTTGTGGATTGAGTCTCCAAATGAAAAGAATGAAAACAATTTGAGAAGAGGGGAAGATGAACACAACATTGCTTTGAAAAGATGAAGTCACTGAGTCAAATTAACCATACCTTTATCCTCAGCCCCATTACAATCCTGAAAGACCCTTGAGATCTTGCTTAAAGTTGGTTGTGTAATGATTGGAAAATATGGGCAAAACTATGGGATGAAGTTTGCACGATTTTCTCTTTTAGAGAGTGAAATTTGTATCGATTCCTAAATTCTTTGTTGATGTGCTTTGTGAGAGCGTGAAATCATTTTTGTTGTGAGGGCACTTGAATGTTTTTGGTAAAGCATGGTTTTGCATTATAAGGGAGTATTAGTGAGCTTGAACTTGAATCGATACAGGCTAGTCATCATTTGAAGTGCACTTGCATGTTAACTCACATTGAGAACTGTTGTACACACCCTTGTTTAACTGATTGTGTTCTTGATATACTTGAGGACAAGCAGAAGTTTAAATTGAGAGAGATGATGAAAGGTAGATTTCCACTCATTTGAGGCCTTTTTATTTCATTGATTAGTATCCTCAATGCCTATTCATGTCCTTTTCTGATGATATTTTGATGTTTTGTGGCAATGAAGGCTAAAGGATTAGGAATTTATGAATCTACGAAAAAAAGACCAAAAACATTGAAAAGAGTGTAAACTCCCAATAGAGGATCGCCTGACAAAAAGGTCGGATCACCTAATTGGTTAGACCTTGCATAAAGTAATAGTGTTAACTTCTGAAAATATTTTAGGCAGGTCAAATGGAGATTCACCGAAATAGTTGGGTGAGCTAGAAGTTCCATCGTCGAAGGTGTATGACGAGTGATAAATTTAGACTCATTTGAGGCCTATTTCGTTAAAAAATTAGTGTCCTCAATGCCTAATTTCTTCTATTCTAATAATATTTTAATTATTTGCAGCTATAAATTCTAAAGGACGAGGCAAGGATAAATGTTTGAAAGAAGCCAAAAGTGTTAAAATAAGTGTAAATTGCACATTGTTGCTCGCCTAACAATAATGGAGAATCGCTCATTTGGTACAACCTCACCTAAATCAACTGTACACAACACGTGAATTCATTAAGGTGCGTCGGCAAACTCAAAAATTAACGGTGACATGCCAAATTAGAAAGGCAAACATGCTAAGCATCGCTGAAGGTGATAGAACATGGAGAAAAATTTAATTATTGAAAAGGGGAACAAAGGTGGTACTCAGCGATCTGCCGAGTTTGAAAGGTATACTCAAATGATCTCACCGACTAAGGTTCAAACACAAGAAGCCCGAAGCAGAATAACGGCGAGCTAAAAGAGCTAACGGCGATCTGCAAAATATGCTCGGCGAGCCCAACTAATGTCGCCTAATGGTCACACATTGAGTTTTTGCAAAATTTTGGAAACTATAAATAGTTCAAATGAAAGAGAAAAAGTCAGTAGAAAAATAATTAGAGAATTTTTAATTTCTTAGAGAGAGAAACACTTTACTTTGTGAAGGACACTTTTCTAGTTTTGTGGTTTTTGAACTTTGATCTTGAATTTGAGAAATTGAAGTTAGAATCTTACTGGTGATTTCTTATAATTACTTAATTTCATGTTAACTATGACTGATTTAATGAAAGGTATAATTTCTTTACATTTTTTGATGGGTGGTTAAAACTCCAAAATCTAGTGGTGCAATCATGGGGTTAGGTGTTGATTTATTGTAGTAGGTATTGTGTTATGCTCTATTTTGCTGCTATTCATACATGGGTTTGGGCTAATTAGCATAGGGTTAACTTATGGGTTAGGATTTCAAACATAATTCGTACTTCTGATCTCCAATTGATGCTCAAAAGATATTAACTGGAGTGGGTAATTAGTCCAATACTTGCAATTTAGGTTTGATGTATGTAACTTGCATGAAAATAGAGGTTATGGGTCAGTTTTCTCTATTTCTACATCGAAAAGGAGAGTAGTGTAAGGTATTGGGTTGTTTAATAATGCACATAGATTAGACCAAATGAGATTCTATGAATTGATGGTATGAGATTGAAAGAAGACTAGTGACATCTAAGATGACCTAGCCTATCCATGAAAGTTCATCACTATAGAGCAATACAATTACCCCTATGTGACATCAACTTCACATCCCCGCACCCCTAGATTACTTGTTACTTGATTGAGTTTCTGAAATCTTAGTTGTATTGTGACTTTTGAATCCAAACTTCTTTTATAAATTTGGTGGAATCATCCACTCATTGTTTTTATTACTGCAAATGAACTGATTTAAAATATAAATTTCGTGGTAGAATTTCTTGCCTTATATAATTCTCTGTGGGATTCAACCCCAAGTCTTAGATGGATATTTATATTGACGATGATCACTTACTCTTTGGATTTGTTTTGAAGAGTATTTTAAGTGTTATTGAAAATGACGTCGTTGCTGGTAATGATGGCAAGAAATCAGTTTGAGAAATTAGTTTGTAGATTTGTTTAGTTGTAGTAGATTGTTTTTTGGTTTTATGGTTTGTTGATTTGCAGGTTTAGAACATGAGTGACCATGTTAGTGACAACAATAGTCACTATGGGAAAAATGACAACATGAGTGATTTGAATGATATGCGTGTGAACATAATTCAAACCACGAGAGCCATCTGGATACCTCCCACAGTCGGGAGGAAATTTTTCATGTAACTGGAAGAATTCTACGATTGCTCAAACTAAGAGGAATGTTTGGGGGTTTAGCTCATGAGGATCCCCATGAACACCTTCTTAATTTTGTGGAAGTATGTAGGGTGTTTGTGTTCAAGAATATCTTACAAGACTCCGTAAGGTTGAGGTTATTTCCAAATGGTTGGCGGAATTTTCAAATGACTCTATCACTTTTTGGGAGGAGTTGACTAAAGCTTTCTTGGAGAGATTATTTCCCACTCGAAGATGATTAAACTTTTGACACAAATCCAAAATTTTAAAAGAATTGGAGGTGAATCTCTACATGAGACTTGGTTACGATTCAAGAAATTACTCTTGCAATGTCCAACACATGGTGATTTGGACAATTAATTGCTAAAATACTTTTATTGCAACGTTGATTCAGTCAATAAAGGCATGGATGATCAATTGGTCCAAGGAGGATTAATGAGGCAACTGTATGAAGTAGCACCATTCTTGTTAGATGATATGATCAAGGTTAACCAAGCATGGCATACAAGAGAGGAACCAGGTGTCTACTGATAAACTGTGCATGAGTAAAGAAAAAATTAAGAAGTACAATGAGCAAGATCAAAATATGGCCAAAATGATGACCCAACTTTATTTGTGATCTAAACATGTCATGGAAGATGGTTTGAAATCAGTGGATGCGGTTGTAACAAGTAATGGGTAGTGCCCAGAGGATACCAATTTTGAGTCATTATATAATGAGACAGTACAATATTTAGGAAACGAAATAGGGGGTTCTCACCCAAACTACCAACAACAAGGTGGGAACCGAAGTTTGAACAAGGAACGAGATAGTGGCTGGAAAGATTGGAGAGGTTGAAATTGGAGAGATAGGGTGGTTGAAAATGATAGATATATCCTTCCCCATGATCATCCATGACCAAAAGAATTAGCTAGTCCGGAAATAAACCTATCCGAGGAAATGCTCACAAGGATCTTCAACAAAGTTGAAGGATCTGACAAGGTGTTGAAAGAATTGAAAAATAACTTCTCCACCTTATATCAAACAGTGACCTCTCATTCAGCGTCTATCAAGCAGTTGGATCCTTAAATGATCCAGATCTCCACCCATATCTATTTGAGGCAAAAAGGAACGTTGCCTAGTGACACCATCCGTAATCTCAAAAATAAATGTTATGGACATGAGAACTATATGTCATGTCACAACATTAAATAAGGTGCTTCTTGGGAGGCAACCCATGTTTTTACTTTTGTTTTATGCTTTCAATAACTTGTGTTATGAGTGCAGGTTGAATGGAAGTCAAAGTGTTGCGAAGGACATATTAGGTGATTCCAAAACCATAACGGCAATCTGCCTAAGGCATTGTGTGAATTCCATCGAGTTTGTCAAGTTAGCCTTGAGGTTTGGTATTCGTTCATGCCTCTTTGGTGAGTTTTAGCTCCATTTGGTGATGTGTCGAACTCACTCAACAACGTTAGTCATGACTTCCTAACGTACCTGGTATAAAAAGGCTAAGGGTCTTTTTATTTTCGAAATGAAAACTCTTTGCTATCTTTGAGATTCTCTTCTTCCCTTAGCTTCCAATATCATATTTTAGTGTCTGAGTGTCCTTTTGTGTGATTTTTTTAGTACTTGGAGTGCATTGTCTTTTGTGATTGGTCTACCCAAACCCTAACCTCCTTTATTTGCTATTTATTACTTCTTCTTGAGGATGGTATTTGACTTATATCTTATGATATGGGATTTAAAATGTTTTTTGTGTGTGGGATTGAAGCCATTTGATGCATGTTGTCAGTTGATTCCATTGGGTAGTGCTAAATTATTTGTATTGAAATGTGCCCATGAATATGATGGTTGAATCTGCGCCTAAATTGAAAAATTGATTGTGTTGGTTAGTTCTTGAAATTGAACATGGATAATTATTGGGTCTTGAATGAATTGTGAATTGGTGAAGTTTGATTAGCCTAGTGTTGAATCGATTGCATGATTCTACCCAATGATAGATGGAGTGATGAATTTCTTAAGGGCAAATGGTCAATCCAAACACTACTTTGTGATATTTGGGGGATGTTTGAGTACCCGTCTGTAGAAAATCATGTGGGTAGATTATAAAGTTGACTGTAAATTTGGTATTGTTTCATATTGTGGTCAATTAAAAAACATAGGCACTGGGCTAAACACTTCTTGTTCGATGAGCTTGTCTTAGCTCGCCAAGGTAGTTAGGCAAATCACCGATTAAGACCTAGATCACCTTCCTTACTTTAATATGTGACCTAAGTACTATTACATTTGATGGGCTTGTCTTAGTCCTCCGAAACCAACTCGGCATATCGTCAATGAGAGTGGACATCGCATTCCCTCCTTGTTCTTATTAATTTTGCACTATCACTTTTGGTGGACGTGTTTTAGCCCATCGAAACCTACTTGGAAAATCACTGAGTGGGAGTTGACTCCACCCATCATGCCTGAGTTCCTTGAACTGTCCCTTAAGTTACTTGATTGAATTTCTGAAATCTTAGTTTATTTGTGACCTCTGAAACCAAACTTCTTTTATAAATTCGATGGAATTATCCACCCATTGTTCTTATTGCTGCAAATGAATTGATTTACAATCAAAATTTCTTGGTAGAATTTCTTTCCTTATATCATTCCCCGTGGGATTCAACCCCGACTCTCAATTGGGTATTTATATTGAAGACTCTCATTTACTCTTCGGATTAGTTTTGAAGAGTAGTTTGAGAATTATCAAAGATAGACTTTTGAGTTAAAATAAAAGTTGAATGGGCAAACAAGGTGGTAATCAAAGGCTAACTCGATAGAGTTCGCCAACAGATGTTCAAACACCTGAAGCTTGAAGCCAAGGAAGGGCGAGCGGAAGAGCAAATGAAAATCCATCGAATCATTATGGCGAGCTCAACTTATGTCGCCGAACAGGTCGCACATGGAATTTCAGAATAATTTTGGAGAAAATATAAATAGTCAAAAGGAGAGAGAAAATAGAGGAGAATCATTAATCTTTTGCGTTGTATGAGAATTCAGATTTTTATGCATTCTAACTTTCATATTGACAAATAGACTCTTTATACTTTTTTCTTAGTTTTGGGATTTTGAACAATCTTGTAATTGATAATTGAGAGTTGAATTTTAAATGTGTGTTGAAGATTTTTTCTTATCATTAACAAATTAATTGCTCAAAAATAGAATTGACATAATTTCATTCCCTTTTATGACGTTTGGCTAAACCCCCAAATCTAGGGGTGTTATTATGGAGTTGGGTGTTGATTTAATTTAGTGGGTCTAGTATCTTGCTCTATTTTTTTTTGTTGATCCGTCATGGATTTGAGCTATTTAGCATGAGGTTAATTTATGGGTTAAGGTTGCAAAGTTAATCATAACTTACATTTTCTATTAATGCTTGAAAGAGATTAATTGAAGTGGGTAAATATCTTAATGCCAACAATATAGGTTGGATTACTGTAGTTTACTCGGAAGAGAAATTGTGGTTCAATTCTAATTGCCAAATCTGCTCGAAAAAGAGAGCTTAGTAAGGTATTGGTTGCTTTGTGTTTTACATAGATGAGATTGCAAAGAGATTCTATGATATGTTGCTTTGAGATAAAAAGATGATTTGTGTCATTGGTTATTACCCAGCATATCCATGTTTGTCTAACAATATTGAGTAAATACTTGTACCCCTATTTGATATTGATACCAACTCCCACACCCCTAGATAATCTCTTACTTGTGTAAATCCCTGTTTTAGTGTAATTGTGATAATGGATTCCAAAACACTTTTAGTAAATTTTGTGGAATCATCCACCCATTTGTCCTAATTGCTACAGTAAATTTATTTAAATCTTAATTTTATAATTGAAATTTTTGCATTGTATCACTCCTTGTGGGATTCGACCCTGACTTTTTTACGGAGCATTTTTATTGCTAACAACAACTTACTTTTCTAATTGTTTTCGAGTGTAATTTGAGTGTGATCAATGAGTAGGTTGTTGGCTTGCGTTTCAAGGTTCGTTCTTGACTCAACTCCTCATTCTTTGTGTTCTGTTTTAATTCTTCATTGCATGTCTAGCATAGAATATCTTCTATTTAGTTACTTGTGCTATACTTTCCTTATTACTTGTTGTTTATACTTGTATTATCTTTGGATCTTATTCGGTTGATTCCTACTAAGTACCGTTTGTTGGTGGTAATTCAATAGTTCTGTACCCTACAGATCATAGTATGTGTTCTCGCCATTTACTTGGATTTGTGCGTAGCAGTTTTGGGATTAAGAGACTAGGTTGAGCTGCTAATACCCGGAGTCACTGGTTTCAGTCTGTTTAGGCCAGGCTAGTCTTTTAGTTGTATTCTAAGACAGCCTATGCTTGTATTGTATTTGTATCAACTTTGTACTGCTACTTTTATTTACTGCTCTATTACTGACTGATGTTAGGTCTTCGAGTTGGTTTCTTGTATTATTTCTATTGACCTGTCTTTCTTTGCTTTGTTATTGGCATTTTGCTTCTCATTGCTTATCTTTTGCGTTTTAGCCCATTACTTACGGTTCTTTGTTAGGGGTTATGCTTACCTATTGGTGTGCTCTAGTAAGTGTCATAATAACCTGAGAAATTGGGTCATGACAACATTGTATCAGAGTTGTTGGTTGACGGATATTGTTGGTATGAGAGAAAATTCTTAGTAGAGTCTTGTGGATCGGTATGGAGACGTTTGTATCTTATCATAGGTAGGTTGTAGGGTAGTCTTAGGAAATCCTATTTTTGATTCCTTGTCATGTTCTTTCATTTTGATTTATCTCTAAAACTGCTTCTTTGGAATCCACTCATTATTAGATGGATAACACGAGGTATTAGATGGACGTGTATCGAGCATTAGCAAATTCTACCTGAGTTTCTTCACTTGGTAGGACAAGAAAGCCTCAATCAGGCATAGACCTTAATGTCTAAGCATTCTTCATAAG
The DNA here is from genome assembly GCA_029582245.1 of Solanum etuberosum. Lineage (NCBI taxonomy): Eukaryota > Viridiplantae > Streptophyta > Magnoliopsida > Solanales > Solanaceae > Solanum > Solanum etuberosum. Next base: position 20,260 of record JAJONR010001909.1, on the reverse strand, counting down.
TCTAAGAGTCTTGGGGCAGCGCAGTATCACATAGGGTGGTTTACTACTTTGGCTTCCCATAGTTCAGTGTTAGGAGGCTCGAGTCTATTTGAGGGCACACAACAGATAGGTCTGGTTCTTGATGTTGCTGGTGATTCTATGGAAAAGGTTGGGTTGACTTTTTCCCAACAGGGTTCAACTTCTGTTTATGAATATTCTTTGGGACTTCATGAGTAGTCCGGGCATAATCCTACATCATTCCCTACAAATTGGGATTTGAGTCATGAGTTCATTAATAGGTTGTCTTTGTCACTCTGATTGGCATTGAAGCACTTTTTAGAAGCTATGTCTACCTTTCTCCAAGTTGTAAGTTATGTGAAGCCCGTGGAGCACTACAAGAGAACATGTGTTTAACTACAGACGCAAATCCTAGCTAAAGTGATAAAATCCCTAGCTAATCTCAATTTAACTAGGAAAATGACCCTAGTAGGTGATGAGTCTAAGATTTCAACTGATTTAGGGCTTGGTTTTCATAGTTTAAGTATCCTCAATGCCTGATTTATGCTCTAAACTGATGTTGATGTATTGATTTGTAGCTAGAAAAACAAAAGAGAAATGAAAGAACAACAAAGTTGAAGATCGCCGACCTCACTCGGCAATCCGCCGAGTGGCCTCTTCACTCGCCGAAAGTTATAGTATACCACTCCAGAGATGAGAGAAATTGGGTGAAGGAAAATCCCTATTAGCAACACGCCGATTGGATCAGCGGAGAGGAGTTAGTCCACCGATTTTTATAGAATAATCAATGAGGATGCAAGTAACACGGCGATCCAAAGGAGCAAAACGGCGCATCGTGGAATCTGTCACCGACATAGACCGCCTAAAGTCACAGTGCGAAGTAGATGAAAACTCAAGATAAGAAGGCGATGGATAGGAGCGATTGGCGACTCACCGACCTGTTGGAGAAGCACGACTTACCTCGCCGATTTACCCCCAAAGGCCAAATTTTGAAAGGGTATAAATTGATTTTTTGAAAAGAGAGAAGATAACCAAGCATTGTGAAAACTCATACTTAGAACGAAAACACTATTCTTGTTTAGTCTTGAAGCATTTTTTCAACTAGATTTCGAATTGTGTTTTGTAATTGAAGAGACATTGAATCATTTTAAGGGTTTGGAGATCATTACCCAGCCATGGAGAATGTAGTAGGTATTGAATTCTTATATTTTATGATGAATAGCTAAAACCCCCATTCTTGGGGGTGTGACCATGTGACTAATTGTCTAATTTAGTTGATGGGTGTGAGCAATTATTGATCTTATTACTACTTTGAAGTGGGTTTGATTTATAGTTGTTGCTAAATTGATGAGTTGGAATGTTTATTTCAATTTTACTTAGTATTTTATGCTTGCTTGAGAGAGAGGTTTAAAACCAAGGTTATAAATTACCATTTGTAGTGATTGGGTTGTTGTGGGTTCAGTTCGAGAGAGTGAATTCTAAGCTTAATTCTACCTATCTAGCTCGAGAGACTAGATGAAGTGAGGTTTTGGACTGTTTATAGTTTTTATCTTGTTGAGGTTCGAGAAAACTCACCTGAATCGTGATAGTTGTTCGAGAGAAAGCTATTACATCTAATGTCTAGCCTACCCACTAAGATTTAGTAACCTTTAGTAATCACCAAGCACCCATTTAGCGAAATTGACAGTTAGTCGGTCATGCCCCCAAGTATCTCTTAATCACTTGATTACCCCTATTGTTCATGATTGCTTTAGTTTCTAACTGACAACCAATTCCCCCACCTGACATTTGTGTCACCCTTTCGATTTATTTAAGTGTTTTTGATAATTTCCATTCCTTCAACCGATTAAATCACATTTATAACTTCATAATTGAATTTGATCTTGTACCACTCCCTGTGGGTTTGACCCCAACTCACTTGTTGGGTTTTATACTAGATTATGATCGTTTACACCTAGTATCGGATGAGGTGTAGTTGAGCGTTAATCAAAATGTCACCACTTCCTAGGAGTGGTGTTTAGAATTCTCTTATTGAAGTTTGAATTGTGATTTCTTTGTGCTGTAGTTGAATCGACTTACTTTTTTGTTGTGAGCTGTTTGTGATCAGGTGACAAGATGATTGCAAATGAAAGCATCGTGAACCAATTTGGTCACAAATATGATGGTGGTGATTTCTTTCACGCAAATGAAGCTCTATTGTGGGGCGTAGGTGTTATTCGCCTACCTCCGATTGTGGATCATGTTGCATTCCATGTGACAAACACAATGCTGCAACTCTTGCAAGCTAAACGCATATATGGGGGGCTGGATCATGAGAATCCCCATGAGCATATTCAGAACTTTGTGGAGATATGTAGTCCTTTTTCACTCAAGGATATTTCACATGAATCAGTTCGGCTACGGTTGTTCCCTTTTTCTTTAATGGGGTAAGCAACAAAGTGGTTAGCAGGGCTCCCGAGGGACTCCATCTTATCATGGGAAGAGCTTACTGAGGCATTCTACATAAGGTTCTTTCCACCTTCAAAGATGGTGAAATTGCGTGACAACATCCAAAACTTCAAGCGAGTAGAAGGGGAACCGATTCATGAAACTTGGCTGAGATTTCAAAAGTTGCTACTACAATGTCCTACTTATGGGCTTCCAGGTAATGTGATACTTCAATATTTTTACCGGAGTTTAGACTCAGTGAACAAAGGGGTTGCTGACCAGCTGTCTCGAGGGGAGATAATGTTACAACCATTTGAGGTAGCCTCGTCCCTTCTTGATGAAATGACAAATATCAATCGAGCGTGGTACAATAAAGAGGACCAAGTATCTCCCTTAAATTTTAGGATGACAAAGGAGCAACTTGACAAGGAGAAAGAGAAGGATGAGAATATTAACAAAGTGATGTACCAGATGGAGTTGTTACTAAAACAAGTGTTAGAAAAGGTTGGTGAACCCAAAGAAGTCAGAAGAGTGTTTAGACTTGAGGAGGGTTCTCACCCGAGCTACTTAAAGGCGGGTGGGAATCAAGGTTGGAATTCACATAAGGAAGAAGAGCGGAGACGATACTATCAAGATTGGACTGAACAAAATGACTCTTGGAAGAGAGAAGACAGTCATGAAGAGTACCACACGCAATCAAGTGACATCCCAAGAACAAAGGGTAGTTCGGGTAACCTACGAGTGGATGAATTGTTGTCGCGTAACCTAGATAAGGTTGAAGGATAAGATGACATGCTTAAGGAGAAGAAAGTTGATTTCTCATCATTGAAAAACAGAGTGAATTCTCACGCGGATGCAATCAAACAACTTGTGGGTCAACTAAGAAAACTTTCAGCACAACTTGAACCCAAGGTATTTGAAAGGGGTGAGGCTGAGTGTGCAATAACTTTGGGGGTTGATTATGACAAAGATTTGGTGGTTGTGACATGATGTGGAAAGATAGAGGTTTGTAATGTGAAGAATAATAATGGGATGAACGCTCATGAAGAAGAGAAAGATATCGATGGGCAAGGGAGGCTCCTTGAAGAACCGGAAAGTGATATGCTCAAAGAGAAGGAGGAATGTCCTAAGCAAAGCCCACCAACGAGTTGCAAAAAAATAAAGAAAAGGCTACCTCAACTCCAAAGATAGTGCAACCTCTTCCCAAAATAGCTCCTTCATTTCCTCAACGTCTTAAAAAGAAAAATGAGGATGAAAAGCTCCAGAAATTCCTATCCGTGTTCAAGACACTTTCTATAAATCTTCCGTTAGTGGAAGTATTATTAGAGATGTCGGGATATGCAAAATTCATGAAGGAGCTGGTCACTAAAAAAGGAAGTATGGACTTCGAACAATCAAAGTTTCTCATAATTGTAGTGCTATTTTTAGCAACCGGACGAGCTCTAGTGGATGTTGATAGTGGGGAGTTGCAGTTCCTGGTAAATGAAGATGAGGTCGCCTTCAATGTGTGCTAATCAATGAAGCAATCTAGTGATATTGATGTAGTTTCAACGATTGATGAGATTGATCAAGCGGTGGCTAGTGTGAGCGAAATGATATGTATGGGTGAACCTCTTGAGGTTGTTCTTTCGAATGATGGTTAAACCGAAGTCCAAGGGTATGATGAAGTGGTAGCTTCTCTATCGGGATTAGGTGTATACTCAAGGAACCCATTGAGGCTATACATTGATCTTAAGAATCGAGAGAGTCCTCCCGCTAAACCATCGACGGAGGAACCGCCAAAGCTTTAATGGAAAGTGCTCCCCGCTCATCTTCGCTATGCATTCTAGGGGGCGAAAAATACCTTTCCCGTTATCATTGCATCTGACTTGCTTGAGTGGCAAGTGAAATTCCTTCTTGAGGTGTTAAAAATTTACATCAAGGCAATAGGATGGACTATCGCTTATATTGTAGGTATTCTACCTGGGATTTGCACACACAAAATCCAATTGGATAGCTAGTGCAATCCAAATGTTGAAAATCAAAGAAGATTAAACTCGCCTATGCAAGAGGTGTTGAAGAAAGAGATCATTAAATGGATAGACGCAGGCGTAGTGTATACTATTGTGGATAGCAAATGGGTCAGTCCGGTACAATGCGTACCCAAAAAAGGAGGCATCACGGTGGTCCCGAATGAGAAAGGAGAACTCATCCCCATGAGGCCGGTTACCGGTTGAAGAGTATGCATGTTACCGGAAGCTCAACTCTTGGACCATGAAAGATCATCTTCCAATACCGTTTATGGATCAAATGCTTGATAGACTTGTCGGGCGTGAATGGTACTGTTTCTTCGATGGCTACTCCGGATACAACCAAATCCCTATTGCACCGGAAGACCAACAGAAAACCACCTTCACATGTCCTTACGGGACTTTCACCTTCAAGAGGATGCCGTTTGGATTATTCAATGCTCCAGTGACATTTTAACGGTGCATGCTTTCTACTTTCGCTAACATGGTGGAAGATTCAATGGAAGTATTCATGGATTATTTTTCAGTTGTAGGTGACTTATTTGAGACATGTTTGGATCATCTTGGACGGGTCCTTCAAAGGTGTGTAGAAACCAACTTGGTCCTTAATTGGGAAAAATGCCATTTCATGGTAAAGAAAGGCATAGTCTTAGGTCACAAAGTGTCATAGAAGGGACTGGAGGTTGACAAAGCAAAGATCGAGGTTATTGAGAAGTTGCCACCACCTATATGTGTTAAAGGCATTCAGAGTTTTTTGGGGCATGCATGGTTCTATAGAAGATTTATCAAAGATTTTAAAAAAATTGCACATCCATTGCGTAAGATATTGGAGAAAGAGGCAAAGTTTCTTTTTGATGATGCTTGCTCAAAAGCTTTTGAGTGTTTGAAGGAAAAGCTAATCTCTACCCCGGTAATTATTAGCCCAGATTGGTACAAACCATTTGAGGTGATGTGTGATGAAAGTGGCACCGCTTTAGGAGTCGTGTTAGGGCAAAAGTACAACAAGCTCTTTCATCCAATTTATTACGCCAGCAAGACGCTAAATTGAGCACAACGTAACTACACAGTTACTGAACCAAAAATATTAGTTGTAGTTTATGCATTTGAGAAGTTCAGGGCATACTTGTTGGGCACTAAAGTGATAGTTCATACGTATCATGCAGCATTATGGTATTTAATTGCAAAGAAAGATGCTAAGACGAGGTTGATCAGGTGGGTCTTGTTGTTTCAAGAGCTTTATTTTGAAGTAAAAGATCGAAAGGGGTGTGAAAATCAAGTGGCAGATCATTTATCACAGTTAGAAAGTAATGTGACCAACCCCAAAGAAAGGGATATTGTGGCTGAATTCCCAGACAAAACAGTGATAAGGCTAACCCAAAGAAACATCCCTTGGTATGCTGATCTTGCTAACCATGTGGTATGTGGAATTATGCTGGAGGATTTGAATCCTATCAGCGGAAGCGGTTCTTGTTTGATGTAAAGTAATTTTTCTGGGATAAACCATATCTGTTTTGAGAATGTCCAGACCATATCATTCGTCGATGCGTACCGGAAGAAGAAGTCAATGCCATTTTTAATGCATGCCACACATCACCTGTCGGTGGACATCACAGTGGGGTGCGGAGATCAGCAAAAGTTCTTCAAAGTGGTTACAACTGGTGATCTATATACCGAGACGCGCATGACTTTTTGAAACAATGCATCCCTTGCTAAAAACAAGGTGGGGTATTAAGAAAGCATGAATTACCAATCAATCCTATCTTATAAGTGGAGTTGTTTGATGTTTGGGGTATATATTTCATGGGGCCGTTTGTGAGTTCTTTCAGCCACAAGTATATTTTGGTGGTAGTTGATTACGTGTCCAAATGGGTCTAAGCTATAACCTTGCCCAACAATGAGGGCAAGAGTGTGGTGCAATTCTTAAAGCGATATATTTTTGCACGATTAGGCACCCCACGAGCTATCATCACTGATGGGGGATCTCACTTTTGCAACCGGATGTTTTCCTCGTTGTTAATAAAATATGGGGTAAAACATAAAGTTGCAATGCCATACCATCCACAAACTAGTGGTCAAGTGGAGGTTTCAAATCGAGAAATTAAAAGTATTTTGGCAAAAACGGTGAATGCAAATCGGACAGATTGGTCTCGCGAATTGGATGACGCTCTGTGGGCATATCGGACTGCGTTCAAAACACCAATTGCTATGTCACCATACCAGTTGGTACTCGGAAAGTCTTGCCATCTACCAATTGACCTTGAGCATAAAGCTTTATGGGCGTTGAAGATGTTAAACCTGAATTGGGAAAAGATTGCAAAAGGGAGAGTCAACCAACTCCACCAATTGAAGGAATTCCGGTTGAGAGCATATGAAAGTTCAGCCCTGTATAAGGGGAAGATGAAGAGGTGGCACGACGCCAAAATCCTTCAGTGCGAATTTCAAGTCGGTGACTTTGTGTTGCTCTTCAATTCTCAGTTGAGACTCTTTTCCGGTAAACTTAAGTCAAAGTGGTCAGGTCCATTTAAGGTAACTAGAGTGTTCACAAACGGGGCAATTGAAATTGAAGGAAAAAAGGGCCCAGCATTCAAGGTGAATGGGCAGCGCCTGAAGCTGTATTTTTGAGAATGTCATAAGATTTTGGTACTCAAAGTGGTGTATTTTGAAGATGCTTGAAACAATTTCCACGTCGTGCCACGACGTTAAATAAGGCGCTTCTTGGGAGGCAACCCAAGCTTTAGTTGTTTTGAATAATCTGTGATGAATGTGTAGGTATAGGTGATTCTGCGATGGCATGGCCATTTTGGTAAGCCACCGAGTAGACTCGGCAGTCCCGACTTGGCTTGACTTCTTGGCAACGAGGGTCAGGCTGAAATTTTGGAATATTTGGCAAAGTATCCAGGCCACTCGGCGATGCGCCGAAGAGATTAGGTGAACCCGACTTTCACCGCCCTTTGCATAATCCTGAAGGGTCGGTGTTCTGGAAAATTTGGTGATGTTTTACGCACACTGGGCGATGCACCGACGCTGTTCGGCGTACCCGATCTCGATCACCTTTTGGTCCAAACTGGAATGGTAGCGTTCTGGATATTTTGGCGAACTGCATGCAATTAGGTGGTACACCGAAGGGTTCGGCGCTCTCCACATTACTTCACTAACTAGCCAATAGTGAAGATTCCTCCTAACCTTGTTCTTTTCGTTTAGTGCTATTGTATATCTGTTTTTATTTCGTGCTCATTCAATTTTACATTAAGGACAATGTTGGATGTTTTTGGTGGGATGGGGACTTGTTAGGAATACTACCTCTAGATGTGTTTGAATGAATCCGTTCTCTTACATTTTCGAGTGTCGGTTGTGGTAAATACCGATGACTTGAATAGTGCTCTTAATTGAACGACATGAATGTGCGGCTACGATGAGGCAAACTAAGTTACATAAGCAATATATGAACTTTTAGCATCTCGTTGTGACTAGCCGATTGTCGATTAAGTCTCTTGTGATGAACATTGCATGCTAGCTAGAAAGTGTGGAGTCTTGTTTGATAATTATAGCGAATGCCTTGTGTGGTGAGGTTGTCTTGAATATTGTGCTTGATGACACCTAGAATTTTTCCCGTTGGTCCGATTGATTGATTGAAGCAAGCAATTCAAATAATCATAGGCAAAAGTTTTGAAGAGTGAACCAAATTGATAATATACCTCTTTGTGGCCACCTTGTGAGGAGTGTGAACCTTGCTTGACACTGTTTGAGCCTATCCTTTTCTTTGGAAGAAACTTGAACAACTTTGACCTCTTTATCCCATCACCCCTAACCTTCATGAAGTATTGGTTTGTTTGAATAGCCAACTTAGGCCAAAAGCCTAAGTTAGGGGTGTGGTGAAAAAGTAGGAAAGTCAAGAAGTGTGAAAAATTTCTCCTTGATTGATTGTTTTGAAAAAGATGGAACCCCTCCATATAAAAAAAGAGAAGAGAAAAGAGAGAAAAAAAAGAAGATAAAGGGTGAAAATGAAAAAGAATGAAAAAGAAGTGTTGTGAAATAAACTGTGTGAAATGACTAAAAGAAATGGGGTATCTGGTGAGTCATGTTTAGTTGAATAATGGGGTGGATTATAAACATGTTTGAATGTGAAAGAGAAGAAGAAAAAGTGATTTTCAGGCCATACTTCATGAAGGTAGAAGCCACTAAGCCAAAACGACCATACCTTTACACTCAGCCCCATTACAAGGTTTAAAAAGACCTTTGTGATCTTGAGTGAGCTGAAACAAATGTTGATTTTTAAATAAGGGCAAGCCTATGGGTGGATTCATGCATGTGTTCATCTTTGTGAGTGTGAGAGTTGTATGTGATTCTGGGATGTTAAATTGTTGAGAAATTTTGTGAGTATGGAATCATCTTTGTTGTGAGGGTGATTTTTACAGAACAATCAATGAGGATACAAGCAACAGAGCGATCCAAAGGAGCAAACGGCGCATCGCGGAATCCATCGGCGACCCCGGCATAGACCGCCTAAAGTCACAGTGCGCAGTAGATGAGAACTCAAGATAAGAAGGCGATGGACAGGAGTGATTGGCGACTCACCGACCTGTTGGCGAAGCATGACTTACCTCACCGATTTACCCCAAAGGCAAAATTTTGAAAGGGTATAAATTTATTTTTTTGAAAAGAGAGAACATATCAAATCATTGTGAAAACTCATACTTAGAACAAAAACACTGTTCTTGTTTAGTCTTGAAGCATTTTTTCAAGTAGATTTCGAATTGGGTTTTCTAATTGAAGCGACATTGAATAATTTTAAGGGTATGAAGATCAATACCCAGCAATGGAGAATGTAATAGGTATTGAATTCTTACTTTTTATGATGAATAGCTAAAACCCACCATTCTTGGGGTGTTATCATGTGACTAATTATCTAATTTAGTTGATGAGTGTTAGGTATTATTGATCTTATTACTAATTTGATATGGGTTTGATTTATAGATGTTGTTAAATTGATGAGTTGGAATGTTTATTTCAATTTTACTTAGTGTTTTATGCTTGCTTGTGAGAGAGGTGTAAAACCAATGTTATAAATTAGCATTTGTAGTGATTGGGTTGTTGTGGGTTCAGGTCGAGAGAGTGAATTCTAAGATCATTTGTACCTATCTAGCTCGAGAGAGTAGATGAAGTGAGGTTTTGGGTTGTTTATAGTGTTTACCTTGTTGAGATTTGAAAGAACTCACCTGAATCGTGATAGTTGTTCGAGAGAAAGCTATTACATCTAAGGTCCAGCCTACCCACTAAGATTTAGTAACCTTTAGTAATACCCGAGCACCCATTTATCGAAATTGATAGTTAGTCGGTCATGCCCCTAAGTATCTCTTGATCACTTGATTACCCCTGTTGTTCGTGATTGCTTTAGTTTCTAATTGACAACCAATTTTCCCACCTGACATTTGTGTCACCCTTTCGATTTATTTAAGTTTTTTCGATAATTTCTATTCCTACAATCGATTAAATCGTATTTATAACTTCATAATTGAATTTGAACTTGTACTGCTCCATGTGGGTTCGATCCCAACTCACTTGTTGGGTTTTATACTAGATTACGATCGTCTACACCTATTATCAGATAAGGTATAGCTGAGCGTTAATTAGTAGACCTTCAAAGCTAATAAGCTCTTAGCTAATTTTTAGCTAGCAGATTATGTCATTCCTAACTAATTTAGCTAAGATATCTCTGCTAGGCTCTTTCCGTAGCAAACATTTTCCTACGATGTATACTAGCTAAATTCATAGAAAAATTTACTTGGTCAATGTTGACTTTACTAAGACTTAGCAAGGAATTACCCTATCTAAACTTACAAATTCTCTAGCTATTTTTCAAATTTTGCTTGGAATATTTTCTTTGCTAAATGACTAGCTAAAAATAGCTAGGGATATTTTCTAGATAAATCTGGCTAGATATTGTATGACGAAATAAAAATATAATTTTCTATATTTGACACAAGATGAAAAACATAGTTAAATCTAATCAATTTTTCAAAATAAGCACAATCATAATATCATCAATCCTTGAATAGTGAAGTACATGTTTACTAGCTAAAACATGTCTGAAAATGTAAAAGCAGTAACATAAATTATCGAAGGTACATTTCGGGTAGAACCAGATCCATCTGGTGGTGGTTGAGGAGTAAAACCAAGCATCCGAGCCACAGCAGCACGAACAACAATAGTTACTTGATCTTCCATATTTTCCTAAATATCCATTTGCACATGCTCTTGCATATTCCTCATCTGTTGCTCCAACACACGGTCAAGAAGTTGTTGAAATTCAGGTGTTTCAAATATTTGTTGAGTAGGAATATTTGAAGTATTCTGAGTAGTGGAGGATGCACAATTAGAATTCAAAGAATCTGCCAGCAAACAATTTCTAGAAGCAAGCCCATATATTTTTCCCTTTTTAGTTCCACCAACTGTTTCTATCCAAGTTTTCAGTAATTACTCCTCCGAAACTGTTTTCAATAAATTCACATCATCTTCACTAGTTTTTTATCGTGTTTCTCTCCTTGTCTCCGTCATCTACTTCAAGACCTTCTTCATTCCTTAATGTTGAAGTCTCACCCACCTTGTCCTTAATTATATTTGTAAATGTATTCTGAAAAAGAATAAAGTAATTAGTTATTACATAGTATAACAAAGCTATCAAGTTTCAAAAGGTGCTATGAAAGTACTCAAATTTATTCTCTAATAGAACAAATGGATAACAAGAAATAAAATTATCTAATTAAAGGAATAGAATACTCTAATTGATGAAATAAACAATGAAATATATATCTGAACATATACAAGAACATCTTTCCTAAATGCTCTATTGAAACCATATTGTTTCCTTATTCAAACCTTAAGGTGGAATGAGAGTCAGGCAGAAACAAAATACAATGAGTTCAATAACAAATATACAGATGGGAAGACGTTTGGAACAACCTGTTCATGTTGAACTGTACTTCCACCACTGGTATGCCTTTAACCTATAACCCACCGAAGATAATTTATGGATGACAAATAATTGTATTAGAGGCACCTGAAATAGCGAAATGGAAATATGAGTGTAAGGTAGTATGCATTGAGGTTCACTCAGTTATCCAAATATGCTCCCTCTATTTTAGTGGATCGTAGGACTAAGATGAGAAAGTTTGTGTCGGGAGTGTCCGACATAGTAGTCAAAGAATGCCGCACCGCTATGCTTTTCCATGACATGGACATTTATCATCTTATGGTGCATGCCCAAAAAATTGAGGAGGAAAAGCTTAAGGAAAGATCTAGGGAGGCAAAAAGGGGAAGAACGGATGATGGTAACTTTTCACATTTTAGGTTCGGTGGATGGGGTCGTTCAAGGTTTCGGCAAAATTTCTCCGGGCAAGGTTCTTCAAATGCTCCTCCAAGATCTAACAATGAAAGTGTGTCTAACCCTAACCCTCAAGGAGATGGTTGTAGATCCTCGATGCCTAGTTGTGCTAAGTGTGGAAGAAATCATGAGGGTAAGTGTCTAGCGGGTTTTAATACTTGCTTTGGGTATGGTAAGACAGATCACAAGATAAGGAATTGTCCTTCGGTTGCTAAGAATGATGGAGATACTCGTCGTAGGGCTCAACCCTACCCTTCATCCGGTCCAAGTGGTTCGGGTGCTAGTGCTCCTAAGCAAAATAAGTTTTATGCTCTTTAGACTAGAGGTGATCAAGAGAAGTCTCCGGATGTGGTTACCGGTACGTTGAAAGTTTTTCAACTAGATGTATATGCTTTACTTGATCCCGGTGCTACTTTATATTTTATGACACCGTATGTGGCTAAGAGATTTGATGTGCTTTCTGAAATTTTGTTAAAACCTTTTTCTGTCTCTACTCCTGTTGGTGATTCCGTGTTGGTTGAGAGGGTTTATAGAAAATGTCCCGTCTCCTTATCCCATAGAGTTACTCTTGTTGATTTGGTAAAGCTTGATATGTTAGACTTTGATGTTATCCTTGGTATGGATTGGTTGCATTCATGTTATGCCTCTATTGATTGTAAGACTCGTGTTGTCAAGTTTCAATTCCCAAATGAGCCTATCCTAGAGTGGAAGGGGGGGATTCTATGCCTAGAGGACAATTTGTTTCTTACCTTAAAGCTAGGAAAATGATTGCTAAGGGTTGTGTTTACCATATAGTTATGGTGAGGGATATGGATTCTGAAACCCCTATTCTTGAGTCGATCCCCGTTGTAAATGAGTTTTCGGATGATCTACCTGGTATTCCTCCCAAAAGGGAAATAGACTTCAGAATTGACCTTCTTCCGGATACACGACATATCTCTATTCCTCCTTATAGAATGGCTCCGGCGGAACTTAAGGAGTTGAAAGAGCAATTAAAATATTTGTTGGACAAGGGTTTCATCTGACCGAGTATCTCTCCATGGGGTGCTCTGATTTTATTTGTTAAAAAGAAAGATAGTTCTCTTTATATGTGCATTAACTATCGTCAGTTGAACAAGGTGACTATTAAGAATAAGTATCCTATTCCAAGGATAGATGATTTGTTTGACCAACTTCAAGGGGTAAGTTATTTATCTAAGATTGATCTCCGATCGGGTTATCACCAATTGAAGGTGAGAGAAAATGATATTCCGAAGATGGCCTTTAGAACCCGATATGGTCATTATGAGTTCTTAGTGATATCGTTAGGTTTGACTAACATTCCGTCGGCGTTTATGGAATTGATGAATAGAGTGTTTCGACATTATCTTGACATGTTTGTGATTGTGTTTATTGATGATGTTTTGATCTATTCAAGAAATGAGAATGAGCATATGGATCAGTTGAGGATCGTATTGGAAATCCTCAAGGACAAACAAATTTATGCAAATTTTACTAAATGTTAATTTTGGTTAAGGTCCGTAGCTTTCCTTGGTCATATTGTGTCAAGAAAATGTATAGAGGTAGATCCTAAGAAGACGGATGCGGTCAAGAGTTGGCCTAGATCTCTATCACCTTCGGACATTAGGAGTTTCTTGGGTTTGGCCGATTGTTATCAAAGATTTGTTAAGGGGTTTTCTTCTATTGCTTCTCCTTTGACGGCGTTGACTCAAAAGAAGGCCAAGTTTATATGGTCGGATACTTGTGAGAAAAGTTTTCAAGAATTGAAATATAGACTTACTTCCGCTCCGGTGTTGACTTTACCAGAAGGTGCGTATGGATTTGTGGTATATTGTGATGCCTCTAGAGTTGGGTTGGGATGTGTGCTTATGCAAAAAGGTAAGGTGATTGCCTATGCTTCAAGGCAACTTAAGGTTCATGAGAAGAACTATCCTACCTATGACCTTGAATTAGCGGCGATGGTATTTGCCTTAAAGATTTGGAGGCATTATTTGTATGGGGTTTATGTGGATGTTTTAACCGACCATAAGAGTTTACAATATGTGTTTACCCAAAAAGATCTAAATCTTCGCCAAAGAAGGTGGTTGGAATTACTGAAGGACTATGATATGAGTGTTCTTTATCACCCCGGGAAGGCGAATATAGTAGCGGATGCTCTTAGTCGACTATCAATGGGTAGTGTTGCACATGTCGAAGATGATAGAAAAGAGTTAGCACGGGATGTCCATAGATTAGCCCGATTGGGTGTTCGATTGGTAGATTCCGCCAAGGGTGGTGTTATGGTTCGTAAAGGGTCGGAATCGTCCTTTGTGGTGGATGTTAAAGCAAAGCAATGTCTTGATCCAACTTTGGTAGAGTTGAAAGAAGCGGTACTTAAAAAGTCCGTTGAGGCTTTCTCCCAAGGAGGAAATGGGGTACTTAGATACCAAGGTCGTTTATGTGTTCCAAATGTTGAGGACTTAAGGGAACAAATTTTGGCAGAAGCTCATAGTTCTCAGTATTCTATTCACCCGGGAGCCACCAAGATGTACCGTGATTTACGGGAGATCTATTGGTTGAATAGGATGAAGAAGGATATTGCGGGATTTGTGGCCAAATGTCCAAATTGCCAACAAGTGAAGGTTGAGCATCAAAAACCGGGAGGTTTATCCTAAGACATTAGCATTCCTACTTGAAAGTGGGAAGACTTGAATATGGACTTCATAGTAGGGTTGCCATGAACTCGACGACAATACGATTCAATTTGGGTTATAGTAGACCGAATGACGAAATCGGCTCATTTCATTCCCGTCAAAGTTTCTTATGCGGCAGAAGACTATGCTAAGTTATATTTGAGGGAAATGGTAAGATTGTATGGTGTGCCATTGTCCATTATCTCTGATAGAGGTACTTAGTTTACTTCTCAGTTTTGGAAATCCTTCCAAAAGGGTCTTGGCACGAAGGTTAAGCTTAGCACAGCTTTTCACCCACAAACTGATGGGCAAGCGGAGCGTACTATCCAAACTTTAGAAGATATGTTAAGGGATTGTGTGATTGACTTCAAGGGGAATTGGGATGACTATTTGCCTTTGATTGAATTTGCCTATAATAATAGCTATCACTCAAGTATTGGTATGGCTCCATTTGAGGCTCTCTATGGTAGGAGGTGTAGATCTCCTATAGGATGGTTTGAGGTGGGTGAATTTGCCTTGATAGGGCCCGAGTTAGTTTATGAGGCTATTGAGAAAGTTTGACTTATTAGAGAGAGGTTGAGAACCGCCCAAAGTCGTCAAAAGTCTTATGCCGATGTTAGAAGGAGAGATCTTGAATTTGATGTGCTTGATTGGGTTTACTTGAAAATCTCACCCATGAAGGGTGTGATGAGGTTTGGCAAGAAAGGGAAGCTTAGTCCCCGATATGTAGGCCCGTATCAAATTTTGAGACGTGTTGGTAAGGTTGCTTATGAGTTAGATTTGCCAAATGAGTTGGCAACCATGCATCCCATTTTCCATGTCTTTATGCTTAAGAAGTGGGTTGGAGATTCGACATTCATAGTCCCCCTAGAAGGGTTGGAAGTGAAAGAGAACCTTTTCTATGAAGAAGTTCCGGTAGAGATCCTAGACAGACAAGTTAAGAAATTGAGGAATAAAGAGGTTGCTTCCGTGAAAGTGTTATGGAGAAACAATCTTGTTGAGGGTGCTACTTGGGAGGCCGAAGCTGATATGATGTCCCGGTATCCTCATCTCTTTCCTCCTATTCTAGCTTGAGGTAATGAGTTCCTCTTGGTTTGCTTATGTTTGAAGTCATGTGGGTGTTTTATGTGTTTTCATGATTTCCTTATGTTATGCATGTTCATGAAAACTTGTGTTTTGAAAGAAAGTGAATTGATGAACATCTTAGCTATGCTTTTTTGAGAACGAATTGCATATGAGCTCCATGAGATTGTGTTGAGCATGATTTTAACTCGGAGAAGGTAGTTCCTCCTTGCCAATGAGTAATGTTGAAAATGAATGCATATTGGGTTGATAGATGTAGTTCCTACTTCCTTGTGATGCATTGAGTATGTTTAGCTTGGAGATGAAGTTCCTCCTTGGTCGTATGCATTTAGATGAGTTGCATGCATGATGGGCTGCTATTATTGAGTCTTTACTTCCGAAAGGTTTCTAGAAACGTCATTCAAGGATGGATGTCCCCAAGAGGGAGATATTGAACACCCCGTAATCCAGTAAACTAAACTAGGGCTAAGTGTGTGGGGGTAACAAGCCATGGAAGAGGGTGAGAGCCTATGGTACCTAGGAGATTGTTGAAGGAAAACATTTCCTTCCCAAGCCAACTTGGCAACAAGCAGTATGGTCGCCTAAGTGACTTGGTGATCCGTCAAGTCCACCCACAGTCCCCTAGTGGACTGTCCCGATGGCCCAAGATGCTGGAAAATTGGGCGAGCCAGGTCGGGGCTCGCCGTTCAGTGGGAGCATCGCCAAAGGGCCCCCCTCCATCGCCAAGTGGCCTGCCTCCATGGAGTAGTCACTGGAAATTTAGGCGATGCCAAGGGTCCACTTGGCGAGCTTCAACGTGAAGTTCTGCAGAATTTTTAGTTGGGGTCTTAAAGGTATTTTGATATTTTCTTAATACAATACTATGTCATTTTACTCTTAAACTAGCAAAGTATTTAAGTATTCTATTCTCAAAATTTCCCCAAATTAAGTCATTCTCTCAAAATCCTAAAAGAAAACCTAAAGTTCTTCTCTCAAATATTTCTCTCTCTAGAACTTGAAGAAGAAGAAGAAGTTGGAGCTAGGGTAAAGATCAAGTCTCCATTCCTCAAGCATTTGTGGGCTTTGTGACTAAGGTATGATGGCTTTTCATCCATGGAGTTCTCTAGAATTCCCCAATTGTGAAGTCTAAATCCCCAATTCTAGTTAAGGTTTCTTCCAATGTTGTGGGTTATGATGAATGTTGATCCAATTGAGTGAATTATGATTATTTATGATTGGATTTATAAGATTACATGTTTTTAGGATGAAATTTCATGTACTCATGACTATTCCATTATTCTAACCTAGAATTGATATAATTGGGTTGATGCCATGAAGGGAAACTTTATGGGTTTAGGCTTATCCTTATAGGATTGACGAATTATGACTAGAATTGTTTGAGAATAAAGCATAGATGATGATCATGAGATGTAGGGCTTTGAGAGTAAAGCTTATGATATGAATTGTTGGTAATTGATGTTATTGTTGTGGAAGGGATACTTCCCAAATGAATTGCTTAATCATGAATGTAAAAATGTGAAAGGTTTACTCACATGAATGATTCTAGGTTGAAAGGATTGGTCACCTAAAATGAACCTAGACTAAAAGACTATGTAATTGATGAGGCTAGAGGCGACTACCCTTGACCTCCATATGAGAAGGATATGAGGTGATTTCCATACTCCTTAGAATTGAACAAGAGGTGATTCCCTACGTTTCTATTATGATGAATAATGTAGAGGCGAGTACCCGTGTCATATGATGTGATTGTGGAGGCGAGGACCCATGATCTTAAAGGTAAGTAAGGCAAGAGGTGAATCCCCATTAGCCTTTGTAAGTTAGGGAAAGAGGCGAATCACCATGTCTTCAAAAGTAAGTATAACTAATGTGACTGTATTATGAAGATGATTAGCTTGGAGTGTTGCTTGATATGTCTTCCATGATGTAAGCATGACTAGAGGCAGATGACCCAAGTCTTGAGTAAGGTTAAGTAGAGGTTGCTTGAGAAGTATTCCTCTTTTATCATGATGATGATTTATATGCTTGATTATGCTTATGGTTTATATTGCCTAACCATTATGTTTATGTTGTTTATGCTAGCTATCATATTTAGTACATGTTTGTACTAACAAATACTCTTGCCTACATTTCTTTTCAAAATGTAGGGTCAGGCGAAATTGATTCTCTCACTCGTGGCTAGATTCATAGTTGATCAAGCAGTGAAGATTTGGTAAGTCCTCATAGCATTCGAGGATTTGATCACCACTTTCCCTTATGTCTTTCTTTTATGTTTTGGGACTATAGTATGGGCTGTGTCCCAAGGATACTCTATTGTTCATGTTTAGATGGTTTGAGACAATTTTATTAGACTTCCGCTCGTTTTATTAAGACTTTGATTGTGTTGAAATGTTTTATACTTCCACACCATTTTCTATTACTTTATGTTATGATATGCTAAGTGGTTTGTATGAGGCCTCTCGGGGTCTTGTACGCCATGTTACATCTAGGGGGTACCCCTGGGTCATGACACATCCTCTCTCCTTGTGTACATATTTAGGTAGTTTTCTTACTTTTGAGACGGCTTGCTTGTGGTCCACTTTTGAGACTTGTTCGTTCATGTTAGACAGCTTTGTACTTGTGACTTACAGGTTCTGGGAGTGATCGTTTGTATGTAGTTTTTGGTTGGCTTCCACTTCTGTCTCGTTTTGTTGTTTTAAGTGTTATATATGTTAGTTCTACCCTTATACAAATTATTTGTCTTTCTAGGCTATGGGTTCGCTTACCTACTGATGGATTATACCAGGTGTAGTGCAATCGTGACTAGAGGAATCGAGTTGTGACACCTTTCATTATGCGCATTACTTGCCATTTCTGCCTATGGATCGGCTTACCCACCGGTGGGTGTTTGTAGGTTCCATTATTACTTGAGTTTTCAGATCGTGACATATTTTCTTCATTTTTTTATTTAATTTATACGATACATTTCTTAACTTTTCTTTTTATCATTCAAAATTTAACTCAAAAATAAATTGAATTCGATAGACAGTAAGTTATTAATTCAAAAATAATTAAATTTTTGAAGGTAGATACAATGCAAAGTGTTGGAAAAAAAGTAGAAAGTGAGTTTTAAAAAAATATATTTATGAATAAAATAATATGTCGCAATGATTGAGATTACAAATTTTTTTAAAGAAAATATATGAAATATTACTTCTCTAAATCATGAATTAGACTGTAAGTATATACAAATTTATTATAAATTATTTTAGATTTTATATAGTCATTTGTCAATTGCATTACAACAAAAAAGGAAAATAAATAAATAAATAAATAAAAATGTAAAGAAAATAAATAAGCTACTAAAAGAGAGTGCAG
The DNA here is from genome assembly GCA_029582245.1 of Solanum etuberosum. NCBI lineage: Eukaryota > Viridiplantae > Streptophyta > Magnoliopsida > Solanales > Solanaceae > Solanum > Solanum etuberosum. Next base: position 1,337 of record JAJONR010001909.1, on the reverse strand, counting down.
AACTTGGTAAGCAAATCTTAAAATTTTTAAAGCAAATATATGAAATATTACTTCTCTAAATCATGAATTAGACTGTAGATATATACAAATTTATCATAAATTATTGTAGATTTTATATAGTCATGTTGTCAATTGCATTAGAAAAAAAAGGAAAATAAATAACTAAATAAATAAAAATGTAAAGAAAATAAATAAGCTACTAAAAGAGAGTGCAGAACTTGGTAAGCAAATTCAAGATGGAGTTTTGTGCAACAGGATAGACTAAAATATTTGTATAAATAATAATTAGAAAGTGTTCTCTTCAATTTTCTTGCTCATTTATTTAAGTTTGTGTTTTTCTTTCAACAAAAAGCATCTAAAACAATCAATTGTTATCAATTATTTTCCTGGAAAGAATTAATGGAGGTACAAAATAGTGAATTTTCTGAAAAAATCAGAACTCTGGTGGTTGATGATGATGACACTTGCCTTCTCATTATTGCTACTTTACTCAAGCAGTCCAAATTCGAAGGTACTTATCTTCTCTTTTTCATTTTTAAATTTTTTGTGAGTGTTACGATCCAAAATATAGAATTGTGATGACAACTATCTCATTTCAAAGTAGGGTACTTTTTTGTGTTCTTTACATGTTACCATTTTTTTATTTGATATTTATGTAGATCAAGATTTATATAAATCAAAACTATTCATGATACCTTGAAATTAAGGGCTTTTTGAATTAGAGAATTAGTGAAAACTATTCATGAAACCTTGAAATGAAGGGCTTTTTGAATTAGAGCATTAGTGAAAACTATTCAAAAATGAAGGGCTTTTTGAATTAGAGAATTAGTGAAAACTATTCATGAAACCTTGAAATGAAGGGCTTTTTGAATTAGAGCATTAGTGAAAACTATTCATCACACACGCGCGTGCGCACACGCTCTATTCTATTTCATCTAATTAGTTTATTTTATTTCTTCTTTTCCTCGTTGAATGATTTTGGAAATGTTTCTATATGTAGTAATAATATATTTTTTATACGTTTATAACAATTGAAGTTGTTTTTTTTGAATTCAGTTACGATAGTAAAGAGCGGAAAAGATGCTTTGAGTGTCCTTCGGAGCAGCGGTCTCTCATTCGATCTTGTTTTCACAGAAGTCCACATGCTTGAAATGAACGACTTTCAATTTCAACAAGAGATAGCCAAATATTTTGACATTCCTGTTGTTTGTGAGTTTCTAATTTTTTATATTTTCACAAGACTAAAATTATATTGTATTGTAGATAATCATGAAAGTCAACATAGTTTCTTATTTATAACTTTTGGCTCATAAAGATTAAAATAACATATTATATAT